>JAUCBJ010006768.1:0-66031 GCA_032718475.1 Nemertoderma westbladi | reverse complement strand
TAAAGTATTATATTTCGTGCATATTCTAATCTGAACAATTATTTACACTATAAGTACTGTAGCAGTGTGTAGTACAGCTTCAATATCAAGCATAATAGGCCTACTGCAGTATTTACTTAAAGTCAATGACTGACTGACTCTACTGCAGTACCGGTACTGGTACAGGCCAGCTGGCTGACTAGCAGACTGTTACAGATAGGCCCTACTGTAAAAAATTGTAAATGCTATGATTGTACACTGTACCACTGCAGCCATTTACTGCTTTCATGCCAGCCAGCCAGCATAGCATACTGCATGTACTGTACTGCAGTACTGGTACACGTACGGCAGGCTACCTACAGTACACACCTCTACCACAGTTAGACAGTTAGTGAGTTAGGCTGTTAGGTACTGTAGGTAATTTTTAGCCGTCAGGCCGTCTGTCCGTGATAAATTAATTACTTAAATTTTAAATTGAAAATTCATAATATCTATAAATTATGAAATTAATTATACCTACAGTATGATTGATTATGAGCGATTGGCGAACGATAACCATACTTTATTTTTTTTTAAATAAATAATTAAATTTTTAAAATTTTTGAAAAACTCCGGCTCCTGCTCCGGCTCCGGCCAAATTGTCCAACTCCGGCTCCTGCTCCGGCTCCGGCCAAATCCCAACTCCGATTGAGCCCTAATGCAGGGTTAGGGTGGTTCAAAAAAAACCAACTTACGATATTGATGTTACTACATATGAGAATTTGTTCCAAATTGTGTAAAAACTCGATAAATATGAATAATAGTGATCAAAAATGTGCAGAACTACTCCCATGGTGACCTTCATACGATGAGAAAAAAGCTCCGCAGGCTGTTTTTGTTCGAATTTGAATGTTGCGGTGGGACTAGTTCCAAATATTATGAGATGAAAAAAAATATTTATTTGGAACATATGCTATATTGGCTACAAATTGGCTGTTGTAGGAACTTTTCAATTATACTTGCATATCATTAAAGTGGGATGAATGCACTCGCATATAATTCAATAAACACCATATTTTTGGAAAAGTTAATTTGAGTTAGTTTGTATGCAGATTCGTTTGTAGAGCCCACTTCTAATTAGTACCGGTACTTACACTGACTGACTGAGAGACTGCTGGCATTTGGGCAGTACTAAGTTTCAGAGTATAGTAATTTCCTTTTATGTCATTGTAGCCCTATGGTGACATACCAGCAGTATGTGACCACATAGCCAGAAGTATATAGTAGTAGTATACAATAGGTACATACATTGAATAGGACTAATGAATGTATCTTGCTGAAATATTATTATTATCTGATAATGGACCCTCCTGATGTAGATGTGCTGATACCTTCAACCTCTAAACGAACCCGGAGTGAAGTTAAACATCCATTTTTACTCGGGTGTGGAATTGAGTTCCTTCCTGAAAAGAAGTTACCTACTAATCGGGATGTTTTGCGCCGCCTCAACTTCATAATGAAAACCCGCCGGCATAATGAAACCCTTTATATTTCTTCTGAATCACTGACATCTGAGATTGCTGAGCTTTGGGGGCGAGGTGGTATTCCAACAATTGCAACTCAATCAATAACATTAAAAATCGTTCGGCTCCATAAGGAATACGACAACAAGGCTGCAAAGTTTAATAGGAATTCGAAGGGGGGCGAAAGGAGTGATGCTGTAAAAGGCTTTGAGATTAAGCTGGATAACCTATTTAATATAGCTTCAAAGAATGCAGAAGCAATGCTGCAAGCTCGGGCTAATTCAGGTGATTCTGCGGCAGCTGAGGACTTAAAATTCTTTTCTGATCAGCTCTCTACACGGCAGGCGAGTATGGTTGGATTGGATTTAGTGAGGGCCAAGAAAAGCAAAGCCAAAGCTATTAGAATAGCTAAGAAAGAGGAAGCTGCAGCAAAGAAGGCAGAGAGGAAGAAGGCTAAACTGTCTGAAAGAATAATCGAAAATGTTTCATCAGCTTCAGAAGATAATGTTTCTACTGGAGAATCAACTCAAAATGATGACGATAATGACTATGTTCCAAAGTTCAGAAAAGAAAAAAAGAGAAAATCTATTTGCACATCAGTACTTACCTCAACTCTCTGCAGGGAAAATATACCCAGCCGGCCTGGCGTAAGAATAGTTGGTGCTACATGTGCCACCATTGGTATAAATGTTATTACCGAAAATGTAACATTAAGCAGGTCAACAATGATGCGTTACCAAAAGAAAAACCATGAAGAACAGGTAATGAAGATCAAGGCTGATATAGCAAGTGACCACGATCAAGGAGATTTGGAGATTCACTTTGATGGTAAGAGATTCAATCAAATAGCTGGGTATAAAGTAGAACCACGACTTGCTGTTTGTGTGACTGGATCTGGACTCTGTAATGATAAGTTCATAGGAGCTCCACGAATGAAAGATGAATGTGGTGATACGATGGCTTATACAGTCAATTCAGTACTGATTGAATGGGGAATTGTTAACAGAGTGAAAGCAGTTTGTGTGGACACCACTAATTCAAACACAGGAGCTGAAAATGGTAGTGTTGTTATTTTGGAGGGTCTGCTTGAACGTCCATTGGTTTGGCTACCATGTCGACACCACATGTTGGAACTAATATTAAAGGCAGCATCTTCAAGGTTAGCAAAGGGACACAAAGTCCTTATGAGGCATCATTCACTGCTTTCCGTGAGGAACAGTATGATCAACTTGTTCTAACTGACTTTATCCTCCCTCAATTACCAGCAGATATGACCGAAGATTTTAATGAGGTGTTGGAAACCATGGAAGGTTTACTAAGGCCAGATGTTCCTGCACAGCCACGTGGAGATTACCTGGATTTGATTGAGCTCACCATCATATTTCTTGGTGGAACTCCACCTCGTGGTATCCACTTTAGACGTCCAGGATCATATAATCATACGAGGTGGATGTCAAAGCTAAGATATGCCATTATGATGGAACTCTTCGCTCATCAAATTCAGCTGACACCAGAGGCAACCAGTGACCTGCATGATTTTAATCTGTGGGCTGTAAGAACTTATGTGGTTTATTGGTTCAGTGCTCCAGAATTACTGAATGCTCCCGCAAATGATCTTAAGTGAATCTTATGGAAAAGCTTAGTGTTCATGCAATTTATGATCAGGATCTTTATCGAGTCTGCAGTACTGTAATGTCCCGGCATCAATGGTACATCTCAGCTGAGTTGTTGGTACTTGCCTTGTTCGACAGCAAGACATCAGACAAAGATAAAGGTGAGATTGCCAGTGCTCTTCTGGCACAGCCCATGGAAGATATGGCTTCAGGGCGGCCCCAGTTCCTGTTCTGTATATGCAATGGGCGGTTTGATTCATCTATGGTATGTTGTGATAACGACAAGTGCCCTATTAAATGGTACCACTTTAAATGTGTCAACATATCCAAGAAACCTGTAGGGCAGTGGTATTGTCCACGTTGTCCTCGGCCATCAGTAAATGAGAAGTTCTGCATATGCCAGAAGGAAGGAGATGGAGCAATGGTTGCGTGTGATAATGTGTTGTGCACCATTGAATGGTTCCATTTCAGGTGGGTCTTGATGATCATATGATTTGACGAGTCCTTCAATTGATAACAAATATATTTGTTACATACTGACATATTATATATACCAACCAATATAAGTTTTTCAGTGTTTATCATTATTTGCGTAGACAGACAAACTAACCAAAATTACTAATACAATTACTCTATTTATATTAGGTGTGTTGACATCACTGCAATTCCAAGTGGGCTGTGGTACTGCAAGTGGTGTAGAGGAATTGATTCTTCGACACAAAAGAAACCACTAACGCTGTCTGAAAGAGTCAACCCCAGATCATGGCTGCTTTTCAAGGTATATAATCTGGATACAGCTTGGTTGCGATTAAAACCAGAGTTTTACAACACGGACTGTGGTTACTTAGCTGCTAAGGAGAAACTGAACAAGTTGGCTACAGTTAACGATATCTCAGAACGAGGAGTAGCTCACACCTTACGATATCTTCAGGACCCACGGACAACTAATGAGAAAGATTTACAGAACCTCCTCCTTGTTGCCAAGCACCATATTGACCAATACCCAGAATATGACCGTGATACTTTTGCAATTATGTGTGATGGAGATAGTGACTAACTGGACTAGCTTCTTTCTAGCTTTCTGTATAAACTGTACACCTATCCTGTCTAGGTTACTTGTTGATTGGATTAACCTTGTTTTCAATGTTTGATGTTCAAATGATTAAAATGCACCTTCATTGTTAAAACATATGTCATGAAGCAGGCCTAAGTATCTTTTCAAACACCTACTGATATCTATCTTACAGTCTTATCCTTCCTATACAGTATATAGGAATGATATGGACAATAACTACATATCAGCATATCGAATTAATTTGTACTGAAATACTGAATAATAAGGTTCAATCAACTCACTTTAACGAATAGCAAGTGCAATGGAGAAGTTCCTACAACAGCCAATCTGTAGAAAATATGGCAAAGGTTCAAAATAAACCTATTTTCTTATCTTATACTATTTGGAACTAGTCCCACTGCAACATTCAAATTCGAAAAAAAACAGCCCGCGGAGAATTTTTTCATGGTTTGAAGGTCACCGTGGGAGTAGTTCGGCACATTTTTGGACACCATCGTTGATATTTATCGAGTTTTTACACAATTTGGAACAAATTCTCGTATGTAGTAACATTGATAGCGAAAGTTGGTTTTTTTTGAACCACCCTAATGCAGGGTAGGCTTAACCTTACAGCACAGTAACTTACAGTCAATAACTTTAATGATTGTTAACTCCGTTAGTGATTGGTGAGAAAAATGCAGAAGACTAGAGAAATTCGCTATCTTTACAGCCTTACTGTTGGTAAGAAGAACAGTAGACCAAATCCTCACTGTTGCGAGATTCAAGCTCACACAGCTGCACAGTCACAGACTCAGGAAGACCTACTATATCTTGTGGATGTTGAATCAATTCCAGAATTTGGAAGTTTACATATTCTGGCATTCATCTGTTCTGTTCATCATTCATATCACACATCTTCGGAAAAAAATATGTTTTCTGGTTGTTGATGTCCTCTTTAAAACTTTGTATATCAAATGAAGCCATTCCTCTCCTGATAGCCTGAAGACTTATGTAATATTCGCCTGCCCTAGCTCTATCTGTCAATTGGAATACTGTACCATCAGTTCGGAGCCCAGACAAATGTTGCCGCAAAGGTTGACAGGTTGACGTGGTTTATACAATATAGGTGGACTTGATTCTTTTGTTAGTTATTCTATATGACTGGCAACTGGAGACTCTAAAGTTGGAACCACCACCTACTGCAGTATACAATAATACATCAATTAAAGTTCAATTTGATAATGTGCTTTAAACTTATATGTAAAGATCTAAACCTGATCCTCCATTACAACAATGTGCAACATAATATCCCAGCCAGACATCCAATGCAATTATGACCTGGCCATATATATAAAATTATGAAGCAAAGGCCAAGCCCCGCCCAGCTGCCCATGCTGCCATGTCTGGGTTTGCATGTTCCATACATCACCTCTTCATTATCAGGGTCATTAACATATGGAACATGCTGGACCTGGAACACAGTAGAAACATCATCATCTCATCACTAATCGCTAGTCTTTTAAACAGTCTTTAGACTCTGCTTTCTTATCAAGACATCTGAAATGTTTTAGAAATCTAAATGACTGTTTGTTTATAGGCCTACTATACATACATACATCCCCAGTAAAAAATCCCCATGCGTAACGCATTCGTACCACATGCAGCATTCGTAAAAGGTGCGTGCAATGTTATTTAAGATTCGTGAAGCCTTCGTCAATGGTTCGTCAGTCCGAATAATTTAACGAATGCGTATAGTATTCGTATCGCATGTGAGATTTCACTTGTAAATATATTCGTGGCTCATCATTCGTGGCACATGCGATACGAATGCTTCCACTCCACACAAAAAATAATTCATGGTTCATTCGTTCGTACCACATGCGATACGAACGCTTAGCCACGCCACGCTTAAAATTATTCGTGGTCCATTCGTGACGCATGCGATACGCATGCAAAGCACTCTCAATTAGAGTACCGTACAGACTGTAATACTGACCAATCACCATTCGGCAAATAATCGAACATAGTGTTATTAGTTAGTAGCTGTCCCCCTTTGTTACCAGTCAGCCAGTCCTATGTACTTTTACTATATATTTATTTAATGGGTTGCCCAGTAATTCTCAACTCCCATTTATTATTTTGGTTCCCCATTATTTTGGTATGTAAACCTGTTCCCTTTACCAACATGCTTGATATACTGTAATAATGTAAAGGTTATGTACTGTAGGGTAGGTGAGATAAATAATGACAACATAAAACTACAGTATTAACGTAACGAACTACAGTATGTAGGCATACTTATAGTATGTAGGCACTAGGCACCCCCCCCCCCCCCCCACCCGTAGTTTTAGCCCCTGTACAGTAGTACTCATTTCACAAAGTTATTACAGTAGTTTTATGTTGTCATTATTTATCTCACCTGGCCTACAGTACAGTACCAATACATATTATAAAGCATGTGGCATTTTTATTAAATTATACGTGTGTATGGTGATATTCTCACACAGTTTCTTAGGCCTCCAGGTCGAATTTGTTTAATTCGCTATAAAAAGCCATTAAAAAGTCTACTGATATACTGTAGCAGTTAATTACCGGTTACTGCTACAGTAGGCCCTACACTTATTAATGGTAAAAAAATCTTACAGACAAAATACATCAAAGGCATACATTTTATAAGATGCATCAACATAATTTCAATGTTTTTTTTACTATATTCTAGAATATTAATTCGTTTTTTTTTCGATAATAAGTAATAAAATATATATATAACAATAATAAAAATATATATAATAATAAAATAATATAATATAATAATAAAATAATATAATAATAAAATATCATAAAAAATAATAAACCATCAATAATAATTAATATAAGTATAATAATAACTATAACGATTTACGTCTGAAATTGCGTGCTCTTGAATTATATCTGAACATTTTTTTGGGGAAATTGAAAATGGCTTTCATATTCGATTCGGAATATCAAGTATATTTAAAAAAATAAAATAAAATGGACACGTTTTATCAGTTGTAAACTGTTAAAACTATGTAAACTGTAGCGAAATAATAAAAAAATAAAAATCCTGCGGTAAACATTCGTATAACACTCGTAAAACATTCGTAACGCATTCGTATAGCGTGGGAAACATTCGTATATAACATGCGGGACGCATTCGTATCGTGTGCGGGAAACATTCGTATAAGATTAGGGACGCATTCGTAGAATGTGCGGGATTCGGATAAGGTTCGTATTACATTCGATATGCGAATAAAGGATGCGTATTTGGTTCGGTTTTCGCATTCGTATCGCATGGTTCATCTATGTAACATTTCAGAATGCGTTACGAATGCGTGAAATATGCGCCATCCCATGCGTTACGAATGCGGATTTTTTACTGGGTCCTTATAAATTGACCTTATAAGGAACCAGAATCATTTATAACTTGGGCAAAAAGTGCTTTCAATGAAATTTTAGAAATTCGACCAAAAATATTTTGGCACTTGTGTCAAATCAAATAGGTGACCCTCCTAATCTGCTGATCTGCTAATCCTGAAATCACCAGCTAAAATGCTGAAATTTAGTGCAGGTGATATCAATATTCCTAACTTGTATTGTTTTTTGGTTACTTTCAATTCAACTCACCTCTGTAACCTGCTCCTTTGCTAACCCTGTAACCGAACACTAGTAAAAGTGACTTTAGTTTTGGTGATTTCAGGATTAGCAGAATAGGAGCTAGGAGGGTCTCCTACAGCCCTATTTTACACAAGTGCCAATGTTTTATTTTACTTTTTTTACCGGGAGAAAAAGTAAAATCAATGCAAAAGTATGGCTCTATGGTGCATTATTATGTGGCAATATTATTCAATATTATTGCAGGTTGCTGTGTTGCCGACTTTGCAAAAGCTGTGCCCAACAAAAAGTTACAATATTCAGATATTATGGGTACAACTTTTTCCCTGCTAGTGGGGAAAAAAAGTAGGCCTACTACTTTTAGGGCATATTCAAGCAAAAAAGTAACAATATAAAAATATAAGTTCTTTAAGCTCTGTACTTCGTTTTATATGTCTACCATCTGATCAGCCACCCCACTGCACCCCTACCAGTAGCCTTTTTAAGTATAAGCCTTTTTAAACTAATACTGAATATGTTTTAAATATTATATTTCACACACTCAGACACTACCCTAGGCCTACATCAGTTTATTTTTTTACCTTTGCAATACAGTAACAAGCTAACAACTACTGAACTAGGGCAACTATGACTTCTGTCTGTATCTGACTATGCTGCTATGAAATTCAAATTTGGGGTATAACTCAAATTTAGAGAATTAACCTAACCTTGTATTAAATTTGAGGTAATTCCAAAATTGGGTCTATAATTTGAAATTTGAGGTATTCTCAAATTTGATGATCTCCCTGACTGTCTGTATGTATCTTCAGTGTACTGACTGTACCCAGCAAAGACACATCCGGCTAATATCCGGATAATATCCAGCTAAACCCCGCTAAACCCCGCTAGCTTGGTTTTTAGCGTTTTAATATCCAGCTAATAGCTGGATAATAGTATCCGGCAATTCGCTGGAGTAAATATTCACTAAATATCTGGAAAAAGTCCCTGATTTAGCGTCACTTTAGCGTATGAATAAATCGACCTAATAAATCGCGGGGTTTTAGCGTCAATTTAGCAGTTGAGAAGCTAAAACTAGCTGAGAGTAGCGGGATTTTAGCACCAATTTAGTCGCTAAATATATAAGTAAATAGCGGTGTTCTAGCGACTAAGGGAAGGTGGACGGAGACGTGGGGGGGGGGGGGGGGGGGGGGGGAGTTGTACTTGACACAAATCCCATCTCGGCGAATTAATATCTCGTCTCATTTTTAAATTATTATGGATAGGACTAAATATGAATTTTGGTTGCTGTCAGCAACCACTCCCCCCCCCCCCCCCCTTTTTTTCTGGATGGATGAGGCCATGTGTACAGTATTCCTCCATAACATATGTACAAACATACCCCAGGAAGCAGAAGACATTCGCCAAAGATATTGAACATTGACATATGGTTACTTATTCAGTTTTCACCCATGATGTAATAATCTACAGTATGAGACAATGTTTAGATTACAGTAGGTACAACATGCCGACATTACCAATTAGCCAATTTGAAATTTTAAAATAATGTAATAATTTTAATCACTAGTTGAACGAAATTAAATATGAACCAACACATTCAATAATGATCGTTCACGTTTCATTCAGTTTTACGTCCATTTATTTATATCAACAATACAGTCAGTACCTAAAATATGAACGATCATGGCACGATGTTTTAATTTTTATAAACTTTCACAAGTATACCATAATTGAAGCCATCCCGATGACGTTTTTGATAATTAAAATGATTTACAACATTAACAAACTAACAACACCTACTAACCAACACATACTAACAACATTAAGCACTTCGCAATTATAACACTTTTGATATTGCCCCGGATACATACTGTAATACAGTAGAATAAGATAAAAAATTTATACAGTAGGCCTACATGCAGTGCTACAATATCTCAGGTTACAGTTGAAATACAGTAGTACAGACAATATGTACTGTATTTTAAATTTTCATTTGTACATTTTTGCAGTGAACAAAAAAAAATATTCAACTGTCAAAAATTAAACGGCATTTACATAAACTACCAACCCCAACCCCCCGACACTACCTCAATTTGCAGAAAACTGAAATTATTGGATAGATATATGGTTTCTTGTCTTCGAATAATCGATTAGAAACAGTTTACAATTTATTATTTTTAATAAATTATAATTATGAATTATCTAATATGGTTGTAAATAAGATCAAATATATAGATTTTAAAAATCGAATTAATATTTTTTGGTGATCGCTTAAAGTTATATAGGATACTCCTAAGGCTTAATGCATTATATATTCTCTTATTATACTCAAACGATTACATCTCAGTTTGTATAGAGTATTGTAGGTGTAGGGCCGCAGGGTGTAGGTGTAGGCATAGGGTAGGTATGGTAGGCTAACCACTCCAGCCCCACCCCCCCCCCCCTCCCCTCCTCTATCCACAGAGTATGCACAAGGAACGCCATGTGATTGGACAAAGCGAATTTTTTTTAACCTGGGCAGCTACAAATGCCGCTAAATCCACGCTAAAGTGCCGCTAAGGAACCGCTAAAAACCGGATAATTATCCCGCTAAAAACACCGCTATAGCGGGGACCACTTTTACGGCGATTATCCGGATATTATCTTATAAAAATAGCGGGATATTAGCAGGATGGTACATCCCGCTATTAGCGTGCTAATCGCTGGATATGTATTTGCTGGGTAATGTACTTAGAATATAATGGTACATTCTAGCATTCTAGGTACTTTACTTTTAGCATATTGTTTAGTTTACAATTTACATTCATGTTATGTCTAACCTTACAGCCTTATGTACCCAGGACTTTATAGTGTCTTTAGGACTAGATTAGATTAGGCTCCAACAAATATTGAATTACAAATTATATTTGGTGGATACTGGTAGCAATGCCAGGTTAGCCAACTGCAGCTGCTGCTAAGGCTAACTACAGTACAAGCTACGATTTCGTCTAAGGCTATGGGAGCCCTATCAGAAAGAAATATTACAAGTTGATGCTACCACCATCTGACCATCTCTTCTAATTTTTCCATGCAACAGGAAGGGTATTATAAAACGGCTGGATAACAGGATAATGAAATGGGATGATTAACTGATTAACGTGCTGGGGTCTCCACAATAAGTAGCCTACAGAAGTAACAAGTAACACACGTCATATCATAATCATAAACCAATTGAGGGAAAGGAACAGGTTACAGAGGCAGGCTTTTCTAACTAAAACAATAAACGGCCACTTTCAACTTTTGACTTTACCAATTGAAGGAGCCCTATATCCTCACCACATACTGACATACTACTACTACAATCGGCATGATTCATTGCAGCTGCATTATATATATAGGCCCTATTATGTATTAAGAATGCTGTGCCGGCTTGTTGACAAAAGTGCGCCTCCGCAACTCCCTTACACTCTTACAGCCTTATCACCCATGACATTTGCTAGATCATCCGCATCTTCAAGGCCAGTCTGCTAGTGTCCTTTAAGACAGTAAGAAAGATGCGTCTCAAGAAGGTCATGGGCTGTCCTGTCCACCATGCTTATTCACTCCATGAGGTGCACTGGCTGGTCCTCACGGCTTAAAGCGATGTCCTGCAAAGCGGAGGCAGCTTTGTTCTAGTGTCAAGCTTGGGGGAACCAATGACTGAATGAGACACCTCCAACTCCAATGTTATTTAGTGTCTGGTTGGAGATGCAGAGATGTGTGCATTGTACTTGACACAGTGAACCTAATCAAAACAATTAGTCAATAAACATTAACTCAATAACATAATAGGTTACAGTTTACAGTAGTCTTATTTTTGCCATACGATAATACTGTAATACCACCGCTAAGGCAGTAAGGCTACCGCAAAGCTATACCACTACCGCAAAATGTAACTACTGATGTCTGACTGTAGGTGTGCGATCCCTGTTTATAGTACATATACAGATATAATAATTAATTTGATCATTAAAATAATGTTGCATTGTAATTACCCGGTATGTAATATAGGCCTATATGTACTGACTGATACGGGATGCAGTTTTGATTTAAATACCGATATACATAGTAAGGCAGCATGGCAGCATGGGTACACTTGGAGTTGTACTAAAGTCCAATATTGGACTTTGGAGTCCAAAATTGGACTTGAAGTCTAAAATTGGACTTGAAGTCCAATTTTTGACTTCTCACCGACTGACCGGTGCCGGTAGGCCTAATTGTAAAAGTAAAGCGAGAAACCTTCTGACTGAGTCTAGAGGCTATACCTCTACAGGTATGAAAAGTGTTACCCCTGCTCAGCTGCTTGCTACAGTGCTATAGACAGATAGCTGATAAGCCTACCGCCAACTGGCCAACTACAGTACTAACTGCTAACTGCAGACAGCAGTAGTGCAGTGCAGTGTGCCTGCAGTGTACTGTCACGAGCTCAGTAAGTTTATTATCGTGGTCCCGCTGAGCTGTGGGTGTGTAGTGGTAATTTGGGTTGAGCCGACCGCTAGTTCGCCCTCAGTGAGAGTATTCCCTCCTGAGAGAATTAATGATGTTGCAAATAAAAACGCAATAAAGTTTAATATAACGCCGATCATTTACTTCAGTTTAATATCCACGAAGCTAAGGAAAATCAACTACTTTCGCTAAGAAAGATTTTCCTTAGCTGAGATGGTCTATTCATAGTGGGCTATTTTACTTGTGTGGGGCAGATTTGTTTTTTTTTGGTCGGGGAAAAAACTAGCCTTTAAAAGTACCCTGAAATTTTGCATGTATGTACTACTCATCGAGGCGCGTCGTGTGGGATGGGTCTCATATTCAGGAAAAATCTGGTTTCCATGGCAACGGACTTAGAAAAAAGTCTATGTATTTCAAGTCAATATTTGTAACTCTATTTGTAGGAAAACTATAATAGATATAAACTTGGGGTTTCTCAACACAACTATAAGGTCCATAGCAGAGCCGATTGAGGTTAAATAGAAAATCCAGTTACCTTGGCAACCGGGCTAGACAGATGTTAAAATTTATAAAATGTTAATTTGAAGCCTAAGGTTAAGGTGTTATGACTTGGGACCAACCCCTACCCCCACTATATAACTTATTCTGCATCCGAATTACATTGTTCTATTTTTCAGTTACCATGACAACCGCTGAAAACAGATGTTTTTATTCAAAACTTATTCATTTGGACATAGACTTCACGATAAAATTTTACAAAACTGGGTATGTGTTATCTGGACCACGAGTTGGAACTTTTAGTGAAACTTAAATTATTCCAGAAATTTAGTTACCATGGTAACTGTAGTTTATTAAACTCTATATCATTCAAATCTATATTGATAACTCTATTTGTAGCAAAACTGTAATATATATAAACTTGGGGTTTTGCAACTCATCTATAAGATCCATATCCAAGCCGTTTGAGGTTAATTAGAAAATACAGTTACCATAGCAACAAGTCTAAACAGATGTTAAAATTTATAAAATGATAATTTGAAGCACAAGTTAATAGTATTATGACTTGGGACCAACCCCTACCCCCACTATATGACTTATTCTGCATCCGAATTTCATTGTTCTATTTTTCAGTTTCCATGACAACCACTGCAAACAGATGCATTGTGATAGAAAATTGGTAATTTGGACATAAACTACAATATATTTTTCTGAAACTCGGTAAATGTGTTATCTGAACCACAATCTGGACTGAATCTTTTTTCAAAGGTAAAACCAACAGTTCCAGAGAACTCTAGTTTCCATGGGAATAGAAGTTATTTATTGGCAAATGCTACTAAACTAGGCTAAGCAACAAACCAAATTGTGGCCCTTTGTTTAATTTTCCTTAGCTTCGTGGTTGCATTTCCTTTAGGAAATGCCTTTCTAGTTATCAATTGGATCCTCTCAAAATCCACGAAGCTAAGGAAAATCAACTACTTTCGCTAAGAAAGATTTTCCTTAGCTGAGATGGTCTATTCATAGTGGGCTATTTTACTTGTGTGAGGCAGATTTGGTTTTTTTTGATAGGTGAAAAAACTAGCCTTTAAAAGTACCCTGAAATTTTGCATGTATATACTACTCGACGAGGCGCATCTTTTGGGCCGGGTCTCATATCCAGGAAAAATCTGGTTTCCATGGCAACGGACTTCAAAAAAGTCTATGTATTTCAAGTCAATATTTATAACTCTATTTGTAGGAAAACTATAATAGATATAAACTTGGGGTTTCTCAACTCAACTATAAGGTCCATAGCAGAGCCGATTGAAGTTAAATAGAAAATCCAGTTACCTTGGCAACCAGGCTAAACAGATGTTAAAATTTATAAAATGTTAATTTGAAGCCTAAGGTTAAGGTGTTATTACTTGGGACCAACCCCTACCCCCACTATATAAATTATTCTGCGTCCGAATTTGATTGTTCTATTTTGCAGTTACCATGACAACCGCTGAAAACAGATGTTTTTATGCAAAAATTACTCATTTGGACATAGACTTCATGATAAAATTTTATGAAACTGGGTATGTGTTATCTGGACCACTAGTTGGGACTTTTGGTGAAACTGAAAACATTCCAGAAATATCTAGTTACCATGGTGACTGGAGTTTATTAAAGTCTATATCATTCAAGTCTAAATTCAATACTCTATTTGTAGCAAAATAATGTAATATATATAAATTTGGGGTTTTGCAACACATCTATAAGGTCCATCCATATACAAGCCGTTCCACGTTAATTACACAATCCAGTTACCATAGTAACAAGACTAAACAGATGTTAAAATTTATAAAATTATAATTATTGAAGCACAAGTTAATAGTATTATGACTTGGGACCAAGACCTACCCCCATTATATGACTGCATCCGAATTACATTGTTCTATTTTTCAGTTTCCATGACAACCACTGCAAACAGTTGCATTTTAATAGAAAATCGGTAATTTGGACATAAACTACAATATTTTCTGAAACTTGGTATGTGTTGTCTGAACCACAATCTTTACTGAATCTTTTTTCAAAGGTAAAACCAACAGTTCCAGAGAACTCTAGTTTCCATGGGAATATAAGTTAATTATTGGCAAATGCTACTAAACGAGGCTAAGCAACGAACCAAAGTGTGGCCGTTTGTTTAATTTTCCTTAGCTTCGTGGTTGCATTTCCTTTAGGAAATGCCTTTCTAGTATATATACTGTACATGCAAACTATACACTAGTCCAGACCCCCGGCCTGGACTAAAATAATAGGACCATGAACTAAAACTCTTAATCATAAAAACCCTCCTCTCTATCCAAAGTTTTCCTTTTCCACGAAGCTAAGGAAAATCAACTACTTTCGCTAAGAAAGATTTTCCTTAGCTGAGATGGTCTATTCATAGTGGGCTATTTTACTTGTGTGGGGCAGATTTGTTTTTTTTTGGTCGGGGAAAAAACTAGCCTTTAAAAGTACCCTGAAATTTTGCATGTATGTACTACTCATCGAGGCGCGTCGTGTGGGATGGGTCTCATATTCAGGAAAAATCTGGTTTCCATGGCAACGGACTTAGAAAAAAGTCTATGTATTTCAAGTCAATATTTATAACTCTATTTGTAGGAAAACTATAATACATATAAACTTGGGATTTCTCAACTCAACTATAAGGTCCATAGCAGAGCCGATTGAGGTTAAATAGAAATTCCAGTTACCTTGGCAACCGGGCTAAACAGATGTTAAAATTTATAAAATGTTAATTTGAAGCCTAAGGTTTATGTGTTATGTCTTGGGACCAACCCCTACCCCCACTATATGACTTATTCTGCGTCCGAATTTCATTGTTTAATTTTGCAGTTACCATGACAACCGCTGAAAACAGATGTTTTTATACGAAAATAACTCATTTGGACATAGACTTCACGATAAAATTTTACGAAACTGGATATGTGTTATCTGGACCACTAGTTCGAACTTTTAGTGAAACTCAAAACATTCCAGAAATATCTAGTTACCGTGGTAACTGGAGTTTATTACAGATTATATCATTCAGGTCTATATTCATAACTCTATTTGTAGAAAAACCGCAATAGATATAAACTTGGGGTTTCTCAACTCAACTACAAGGGCCATAGTCGAGCAGATTGAGGTAAATTAAAAAATCCTGTTACCATGACAACCAGGCTAAACAGACGTTTAAATTTATAAAATGATAATTTTAAGCAAAAGTTAAAGCTATTATGACATGGGACCAAGCCCTACCCCCTCTATATAACTTATTCTGCATCCGAATTACGTTGTTCTATTTCTCACTTTCCATGGCAACCGCTGAAAACATGAAAATTTGAAGCCTAAGGTTAAGGTGTTATGTCTTGGGACCAACCCCTACCCCCACTATATGACTTATTCTGCGTCCGAATTTCATTGTTTAATTTTGCAGTTACCATGACAACCGCTGAAAACAGATGTTTTTATACTAAAATAATTCATTTGGACATAGACTTCGCGATAAAATTTTACGAAACTGGGAATGTGTTATCTGGACCATTAGTTGGAACTTTTAGTGAAACTGAAAACATTCCAGAAATATCTTGTTACCATGGTAACTGGAGTTTATTAAAGTCTATATCATTCAAGTCTAAATTCAATAAAAACTCTATTTGTAGCAAAATAATGTAATAAATATAAATTTGGGGTTTTGCAACTCATCTGTAAGGTCCATATACAATCCATTCGAGGTTAATTACACAATCCAATTACCATAGCAACAAGACTAAACAGATGTTAAAATTTCTAAAATGATAATTTGAAACACAAGTTAATAGTATTATGACTTGGGACCAAGACCTACCCCCACAATATGACTTATTCTGCATCCGAATTACATTGTTCTATTTTTCAGTTTCCATGACAACCACTGCAAACAGATGCATTTTGATAGAAAATCGGTAATTTGGACATAAACTCAATATTTTCAAAACTTGGTATGTGTTGAACCACAATCTGGACTGAATCTTTTTTCAAAGGTAAAACCAACAGTTCCAGAGAATTCTAGTTTCCATGGGAATATAAGTTATTTATTAGCAAATGCTACTAAACTAGGCTAAGCAACAAACCAAATTGTGGCCCTTTGTTTAATTTTCCTTAGCTTCGTGGTTGCATTTCCTTTAGGAAATGCTTTTCTCGTATACAAAAAAATCAGTTTGCCTATCTTAGAGTTAGGTAACTTGTTAAGGTTGAATGGCTAAATGTTGTCTTAAATCCACGAAGCTAAGGAAAATCAACTACTTTCGCTAAGAAAGATTTTCCTTAGCTGAGATGGTGTATTCATAGTGGGCTATTTTACTTGTATGGGGCAGATTTAGTGTTTTTTGACCGGTGAAAAAACTAGCCTTTAAAAGTACCCTGAAAATTTGCATGTATATACAACTCATCAAGGCGCGTCGTGTGGGATGGGTCTCATATCCAGGAAAAATCTGGTTTCCATGGCAACGGACTTAGAAAAAAGTCTATGTATTTCAAGTCAATATTTTAACTCTATTTGTAGGAAAACTATAATACATATAAACTTGGGGTTTCTCAACACAACTATAAGGTCTATAGCAGAGCCGATTGAGGTTAAATAGAAAATCCTGTTTCCTTGGCAACCGGGCTAAACAGATGTTAAAATTTTTAAAATGTTAATTTGAAGCCTAAGGTTAAGGTGTGATGACTTGGGACCAATCCCTACCCCCACTATATAACTTATTCTGCATCCGAATTTGATTGTTCTATTTTGCAGTTACCTTGACAACCGCTGAAAACAGATGTTTTTATACAAAAATTACTCATTTGGACATAGACTTCGCGTTAAAATTTTACGAAACTGGGTATGTGTTATCTGGACCACTAGTTGGAACTTTTAGTGAAACTCAAATCATTCCAGAAATATATAGTTACCATGGTAACTGTAGTTTATTCAAGTCTATATTCATAACTATATTTGTAGCAGAACTGTAATATATATAAACTTGGGGTTTTGCAACTCATATAAGGTCCATATCCAAGCCATTCCGGTTCGAGGTTAATTAGAAAATCCTGTTACCATAGCAACAAGACTAAACAGATTCTAAAATTTAAAAAATTATAATTTGAAGCACTAGTTAATAGTATTGAGTTGGGACCAACACCTACCCCCACTATATGACTTATTCTGCGTCCGAATTTCATTGTTTAATTTTGCAGTTACCATGACAACCGCTGAAAACAGATGTTTTTATACAAAAATAACTCATTTGGACATAGACTTCGCGATAAAATTTTACGAAACTGGATATGTGTTATCTGATCCACTAGTTGGAACTTTTAGTGAAACTCAAAACATTCCAGAAATATCTTGTTACCATGGTAACTGGAGTTTATTAAAGTCTATATCATTCAAGTCTAAATTCAATACTCTATTTGTAGCAAAATAATGTAATAAATCAAAATTTGGGGTTTTGCAACTCATCTGTAAGGTCCATATACAATCCATTCGAGGTTAATTACACAATCCAATTACCATAGCAATAAGACTAAACAGATGTTAAAATTTATAAAATGATAATTTGAAGCACAAGTTCCACGAAGCTAAGGAAAATCAACTACTTTCGCTAAGAAAGATTTTCCTTAGCTGAGATGGTCTATTCATAGTGGGCTATTTTACTTGTATGAGGCAGATTTGGGTTTTTTTGATAGGTGAAAAAACTAGACTTTAAAAGTACCCTGAAATTTTGCATGTATATACTACTCGTCGAGGCGCATCGTGTGGGATGGGTCTCATATCCAGGAAAAATCTGGTTTCCATGGCAACGGACTTAGAAAAAAGTCTATGTATTTCAAGTCAATCTTTATAACTCTATTTGTAGAAAAACTATAATAGATATAAACTTGGGGTTTCTCAACTCAACTATAAGGTCCATGGCAGAGCCGATTGAGGTTAAATAGAAAATCCAGTTACCTTGGCAACCGGGCTAAACAGATGTTAAAATTTATAAAATGTTAATTTGAAGCCTAAGGTTAAGGTGTTATGACTTGGGACCAACCCCTACCCCCACTATATAACTTATTCTGCGTCCGAATTTGATTGTTCTATTTTGCAGTTACCATGACAACCGCTGTAAACAGATGTTTTTATACAAAAATTACTAATTTGGACATAGACTTCGCTATAAAATTTTACGAAACTAGTTATGTGTTAACTAGACCACTAGTTGGAACTTTTAGTGAAACTAAAAAACATTCCAGAAATATCTAGTTACCGTGGTAACTGGAGTTTATTACAGATTATATCATTCAAGTCTATATTCATAACTCTATTATTATTATTATTATTATTATTACACCCATAGTCAAAAATTGCACATATGAAATTTATTTCAAATAAAATAGATCATTAGATAAAAATATATACAGTAAGTAGTGGGGGAGGAGACTAACCAGGCCCGTGCACTTACGGTTAGCCATTCCATTATTTAAGTTAATTAATTTGTATACTAAACGTTATAAGTACATGTAAAAGTAACTAAAAAGTATTAAATAATTAAACGTTTCCCGGATAAAAATATTTTTCTAAAAAATATTGTTAAAGATATTTTTCTACTGCCCGTACTTAAATATATTAACAATAAATAGTATTATATAATAACATGAGTTATGCCAAAAATAATCCAATTATTATAAAAATCTGTTAAAACTGCAGTATTTTAAAAGGTCTACATCCCGTGCTAAAATATTACTAAAAATATTAATGTTTGGGGCTGATGCAGCATTAGAAGGTAGGTCGTTCCACATACTAACTATCCTATTACAAAAATATTTCTGACAAATTTGTAGGCGGCAAAAATTGTGTTGCAATTTATATTGGTGACCTCTAAGACCCCTTCGTGAAGCAAAGCTAAAAAAATCATCAAAATTAATTTGCACTGCACCGGTGATTATAGAGAAAACCTGTTTTAAATCAAACACATGACGTCTAACTTCGAGTGGTTGTAAGTTTAAGTACTCAAGTCTATCTAAATAAGGCACCATGGTTAATTTACATCTAAAAAATAATCTGCGCGTAAAATATCTCTGTACGTGTTCGATCAGATCTATATGTCCTTTGGTAAAAGGAGACCAAATTACTGTACAATATTCCAATAAGGGACGCACGTAAGATTTATAAGCACAAATTAGGGCTGCCATATTACGAGTACGAAAACATCTAAAAATCATATTGATTACTTTAGTTGATTTCAGAGCACGCTCATGGCAATGTTTATTAAATTTAAAATCAGAAGAAATCGTAACTCCCAGATCCTTACAATCATCCTCTGCTTCAACAAGTTTACTATCTAGAAAATATTGCTGTTGAGGGTTATTGTAACCTAAATAGAGCACTATACATTTGTGTGGAGCGATATTCAACTGCCATTTATTAGACCATTCTGTGATTTTGTACAGAGACTGTGATATCAGTAAGTGGTCGCTGGATGGCGCATATATTTTGACGTCGTCAGCAAATAGTTTACACGATAACCCTAAATTAAAAATATCCGGTAAATCGTTAATAAAAAGCACAAATAAAATTGGACCTAGTACGCTACCTTGTATGGTGCCCGACGTAACTGGACTATAATCAGAGAAACTACTACCAACTAAAATACGTTGTGATCTATATGCGAGAAAAGCCTTTAACCAATAAAATAAGTCACCTACTATACCGTAAGAAGAAAGTTTACATAAAAGTTTTTGGTGCACAACAGAATCAAAGGCTTTCGCAAAGTCTATGTAGATTACATCAACAGTGCACTTTCTATCTAATAATTTAATCCAATCCTTTGTACATTCTAATAGCTGGGTACATGTAGACTTATTTTTTAAGAAGCCATGTTGGGCCTTATTAATTAATTTGTTAGTAAATAAGTAATCACACAAATCTTGTTTAATACACTGCTCCATAATTTTACACGCAATACAAGTCAATGAAACGGGTCTGTAGTTATATGGGTCACTCGAGTTTCCTTTTTTGTACAACGGGACAATAATAGCTGTAGACCAAATTGAAGGAAGGGCATGTGATTTAAAAGAAATATTAAAAATAACTACTACTACTACTACTAGGATCGGCATGCTGCATTGCAGCTGCATTTTTAAGAATGCTGTGCCGGCTTGTCAACAAAATTGCACCGCCACAACTCCCTATCACCCATGACATTTGCTAGATCATCCGCATCTTTAAGGCCAGTGTCCTTTAAGATGCGTCTCAAGAAAGTCATGGGCTGTCCACCATGCTTATTCACTCCATGAGGCTGCCAAAGTACAAGATTATGCACTGGCTGGTCCTCACGGCGAAAGCAATGTCCTGCAAAGCGGAGGCGATTTTGTTCTAGTGTCAAGCTTGGGGGAACCAATGAGACACCTCCAATGTTATATAGTGTCTGGTTGGAGATGTGTGCATTGTACTTGACACAATGAACCCGGCGTAGCATTCTTGTGAATGTGCCATCCAGAGATTTGGTGTCCTCAGCAGTTAGAGCCCAGCATGGACTCCCATAGAGGAGTACTGGAACTACTGCTGCTCTAAATAATCGGACCTTAAGTTTCCGATTAATTCTCGGTGACTTCCAAATCCTGGAAAGCCTATTCAAGGCTGCCCATGCCTTTCCCTTACGTATTCGAAGGTCCTCACCTGACTTCCGGATCCATGATCCCAGGTAACAGAAGTCGTCCACATGCTCAAGCATACCATCCTTTGAGCTTATGCTCATCCGATCAGAGACTTGCTGAGGACTTTCAAAGTTAACTGTCAGAATTTTGGTCTTTCTGGAGTTAATAAAAAGACCAACACTAGAAGCAGCATGTTCTAATGAGCTGAGGAGCCGTTGGGCTCCCTCTAATGATTCTGAGAGTACTCCTAAGTCATCAGCAAAGTCTAGATCAGTTAGGTACTTGGCAGGATTTCCTCGACTTCTGGAGCCAGTAGGTGGAGTTATCATCACCCCATCATCATTATGATGATCTAAGGACATGCGTAGAACATAGTCAACCACAATAATGAACAAGAATGGTGCAAGTGTGTCTCCTTGGAGGACGCCCCATAACACTTCAAATGGTTCTGTGTCACCGTCAACAGTAGACACAAATGTTGTCGAACCATCGTATACTGATCTGATTGCTGCAATAATTTCATCAGGAATCCCATATAATGAAAGTATGCTGAACATACGTGAGCGAGAGACTGAATCAAAGGCCTTGAAGAAGTCAACAAAGATAACAGCCAGATGCCTGTCTTTCTTTTTTGATAATTCTTCAATTATCCTTCTAAGTGCCAAAATGGGCTCCATGGTCCCACGACCTTTACGGAACCCATTCTGATTTCCACGGAGCAGTCTCTCAATGGGATCCCTGATGCGATTTAATAGAATCCTATTGTATAGCTTTGCAGCAATCGAGATCAATGAGATTCCCCGAAAAGAACCATAGAGTGTTAGGTTGCCCTTCTTGGGAACTGGCACCAACTTATTTGTTTTCATTTCTTGTGGGACTCTTGTTGTACGGTACATGTCTACTATGATGGGATAGATGAGCTTTAAACACTCAGGTATTTTAAAGACCTCAGGGGGAACACCATCTACTCCACTGGCACGATTGGTCTTAATGCTCTTTGCAGCAGCCTTCACTTCTGCAAAGGAGATATCGCCAATGGGAATATCTGGGAGTACAGACTCAGACACCTTTACTTCTATAAAGTTATCAGGCAATACCCTGTCATTATTGAGGAGCTTTTCAAAGTGGGCTTTCCAACCATTGAGGCGATCGGCTGGTGATTCAGCCTTAACCTTGGTGGTTGGTTGGCTTTTCCGCCCAGTAAGCAGATTGATCGATTTCCATGCCTGGGATGATTGCCTGCTGTCGTCAGCATCATTGATGGCATCAACCTGTTGGTTTATTAGCTCCTGTAGATTAACAGAGTACTGCCTGTTCAGGGACCTAGATGCAGCCTTAACTGCATTCTTGGCCGCTGTAGTCTGTTTGAGTCGGGACTCTTTCTGCGCCTTATGAAGGTCATTTCGGCACTTTTGAATTTTGTTGTCAGTCCAGGGGGCCCTTTTCCTGTTTCGAGGGTATACAGGAACTGTTTCTGCAGCTGCTAACTTAACTGCTTCTGTAAAGGCAGTATAGCCCTCACAGTGATCTGCCGCCTCAGAGGCAAGAGCCTCATACCTGTTGCTCAGCTGTAGTGTGAAGCTGGATCTCACACTTGGCTGTTGCAACAGAGAGGACCAGTCATGCCGCGGCAAGGCAGATTTCGTTGTTCTGCTAGCACGCAGACTAAGTCTTACCTTGGCCACAATAAGGCGGTGATCACTGGAGAAGGGTCGAAGTGTAAATGCATTACAGTCTTGTATAGAGCTCCTGTATTTCCTACGAAACAGAATATGGTCTATCTGGGACTTGTGACCACTGGGTCCACTATGAGTCCATAGCTTTCCAGTTCGCTTCTTGAACTGGGTTCCAGCCGAAAACAATCCATTTCCAGAGATAAAATCCTGAAGATGGACAGAATTTCGGTTAACACTATTGCTATAGACCCAGGGCGATGTAGGTGATTGATGCAGACTTGCATTAAAGTCTCCCAGGAATGTTAAGAATGCATGCTGATCCACTCCATCAGTAGCTGCTTGTAGATTGTGGTAGAAATTTTCCACCTCCTCTACAGGGGCAACACTAGTTGGAGAGTAGCACACAATCAGAACCACCTTAGGAAACTTCTTAGCCAGTCTTCCAGAACATGAGAAGTGGCAACGGATGATGCGGTTAGAGATTTGGTCTATTTTGTCCAATGCTGCATGTGCAGTTGGATTCATCAATAGACCAATTCCACCATTGCCACTATCATCTGCTGACGCAAGGGCGAGTCGCCAACCGCCCCCCATGTCCTTAATCAGAACCTCATCAGTCTGTCCAGTCTGCATTCGGTGCTCTTGAACACCCACTGCGCTAAGAGAGAGCTTATCTGCCAAGGCAGTCAGCTCACCTTGTCGCATTGGGGACCCGAGTGTTAGGGTGTTTACTGAGGCTAGTCTAGTGACTTGCCTCAGATTCACCAATGGCTTTGTTGGTCGGGGTGGAACATGAGAGTAGCCTCCAACTCCAGAATCCCTCTCCCCATCACAATCTGGCCTCCCTGGTGACCCAGGGTTTGGGCCAGAAAGGTCATCAGGAAAGGGACTCAAAGAATTGTTGACTGCTCTCTCTCCAGTAGGGGGTGAGACAGGCAGCCGGTCAGGAGTTAACTGACGCCTGTGAGGCCGATTGTGTCCGGTAATTCCACTGGCCTCTAGTGGCCGGACCTCCGCATTGCTAATGTAATCCATAGTGGGGGTTGGGGGGTGCTTTTTTGCCGAGTCAGCTCTCGGGGCAAATACCACACCCTGGTTTGCCATTCCACAGGGTGGGTGTCGCAATGGAGTCAGATATGAGGCCCATCACCCATATCTACTCTGGCGCACATGACCCACCATTGGCTGTTGCAGCTCATCTGCTGGGTCATGCCCTGTACCCTTGCTGCCAGGCGCAGGTCGCAGTGAAGTGCTCTCAGAGTGGACATGAGAACACTCTACTCCTGACCAGCCATTGGTAGATCACCATCTGCCTGGTCAGGCCATATACCCCTGCAGCCAAGTATATGGGTCCTTAATCCAGGACCAAGGGCGTCCTTATCCCAGAACGAAGGGGGTCCTAGTTACAGGACCAGATTTGCCCTAGTAAAAGGGGTCTATGCAGCTACAGGTGGCACCTCCTTTATGCTGCATGGAGATGGCAAGTTTTCTTGATCAATGACCTAGAATACCTGACCTGACCAAAGTTAAAAATAACAGATAACGGTAAAGATAAAACTGACGCTAAATTACTGAATAAAATGCACGGAAAACCGTCAGGCGTACGACTTGTTTTAGAACCTAATTTACGAATAATTGAGAAAACACGATCAACTGAAAAATCGACTTTAGAAATATATACAGATTGCGGGACCCTCCGCGTAAATGTAGGGCAATCGTTATTATCAATATTAAAATTGTCTGACAGAACCTTAGCGAAAATATCAGCCTTGACGGCATCATCTACAATTGTGGCACCATTAATGAAAGAGGTGAAATTCCCTGTCTAGATTTGCACTTTAAGTTTACGTAATTAAACAAAACATTCGCCTTTCCACTGTTTAGAATTTTATATTCTCGTAAACATTCAGATCGGAGAATTGCCTCCGACAGTTCCTTACAACAACGGTTGTAATCTGATTTACCGATCTCCGTGTGGCGCCGGCGCCAAAGTAACTTTTTCTTTCTCTATTTATAGAATAACCGCAATAGATATAAACTTGGGGTTTCTCAACTCAATGATAAGGACAACAGTCGAGCTGATTGAGGTTAATTGGAAAATCCAGTTACCAGGGCAACCATGCTAAACTGATGTTCAAATTTATAAAATGGTTATTTGAAGCATAACATTAAGGTATTACGACTTGGGACCAATCCCTACCCCCACTATATCACTAATTACGCATCCAATTTAAATTGTCGCATTTTTCAGTTTCCATGACAACCACTACAAACAGACGTTTTAACAATTAAATCCTTTGTTTTACACATTAACTACTCAATGAAACTGAATTGAAGTATGTGTCACCTGGAACCACAAACCGGATCTTAATGTAATCCTCAGCAGTTCTAGAAAATTCCGGTTGCCATTGTAATATGAGTTTTTAAGGCATATGCCTCTTAACTCAGTAAAGCAATGAAGTGATGAGTCAAAGTGTGTTTAATTTTCCTTAGCTTCGTGGTTGCATTTCCTTTAGGAAATGCCTTTCTAGTAATACTATTAAGACTTGGGACCAACACCTACCCCCACTATATGACTTATTCTGCATCCGAATTACATTGTTCTATTTTTCAGTTTCCAAGACAACCACTGCAAACAGATGCATTTTGATCCACGAAGTCCACGAAGCTAAGGAAAATCAACTACTTTCGCTAAGAAAGATTTTCCTTAGCTGAGATGGTCTATTCATAGTGGGCTATTTTACTTGTGTGAGGCAGATTTGGGGTTTTTTGATAGGTGAAAAAACTAGCCTTTAAAAGTACCCTGAAATTTTGCATGTATATACTACTCATCGAGGCGCATCTTTTGGGGTGGGTCTCATATCCAGGAAAAATCTGGTTTCCATGGCAACGGACTTCAAAAAAAGTCTATGTATTTCAAGTCAATATTTATAACTCTATTTGTAGAAAAACTATAATAGATATAAACTTGGGATTTCTCAATTCAACTGTAAGGTCCATAGCTGAGCCGATTGAGGTTAAATAGAAAATCCAGTTACCTTGGCAACCGGACTAAACAGATGTTAAAATTATAAAATGTTAATTTGAAGCCTAAGATTAAGGTGTTATGACTTGGGACCAACCCCTACCCCCACTATATAACTTATTCTGCGTCCGAATTTCATTGTTTTATTTTGCAGTTACCATGACAACCGCTGTAAACAGATGTTTTTATGCAAAAATTACTCATTTGGACATAGACTTCATGATAAAATTTTATGAAACTGGGTATGTGTTATCTGGACTGGAACACTAGTTGGAACTTTTAGTGAAACTCAAAACATTCCAGAAATATCTAGTTACCATGGTAACTGGAGTTTATTAAAGTCTATATCATTCACGTCTAAACTCAATACTCTATTTGTAGCAAAATAATGTAATATATATAAATTTGGGGCTTTGCAACTCATCTATAAGGTCCATATTCAAGCCGTTCGATGTTAATTACGCAATCCAGTTACCATAGCAACAAAACTAAACAGATGTTAAAATTTATAAAATGATAATTTGAAGCACAAGTTAATAGTATTATAACTTGGGACCAAGACATACCCCCACTTTATGACTTATTCTGCATCCGAATTACATTGTTCTATATTCTGCATCCGAATTACATTGTTCTATTTTTCAGTTACCATGACAACCGCTGAAAACAGATGTTTTTATTCAAAACTTATTCATTTGGACATAGACTTCACGATAAAATTTTACAAAACTGGGTATGTGTTATCTGGACCACTAGTTGGAACTTTTAGTGAAACTTAAATTATTCCAGAAATTTAGTTACCATGGTAACTGTAGTTTATTAAACTCTATATCATTCAAATCTATATTGATAACTCTATTTGTAGAAAAACTGTAATATATATAAACTTGGGGTTTTGCAACTCATCTATAAGATCCATATCCAAGCCGTTTGAGGTTAATTAGAAAATACAGTTACCATAGCAACAAGTCTAAACAGATGTTAAAATTTATAAAATGATAATTTGAAGCACAAGTTAATAGTATTATGACTTGGGACTAACCCCTACCCCCACTATGTGACTTATTCTGCATCCGAATTACATTGTTCTATTTTTCAGTTTCCAGGAGAACCACTGCAAACAGATGCATTTTGATAGACAATCGGTAATTTGGACATAAACTACAATATTTTCTGAAACTCAGTATATGTGTTATCTGAACCACAATCTGTACTGAATTTTTTTTCAAAGGTTAAAGCAACAGTTCCAGAGAACTCTAGTTTCCATGGGAATAGAAGTTAATTATTGACAATTGCTACTAAACGAGGCTAAAGCAACGAACCAAAGTGTGGCCGTTTGTTTAATTTTCCTTAGCTTCGTGGTTGCATTTCCTTTAGGAAATGCCTTTCTCGTTACATTGTTCTATTTTTCAGTTTCCATGACAACCCCTGCAAACAGATGCATTTTGATAGAAAATCGGTAATTTGGACATAACTACAATATTTTCTGAAACTCGGTAAATGTGTTATCTGAACCACAATCTGGACTGAATCTTTTTTCAAAGGTAAACCCAACAGTTCCAGAGAACTCTAGTTTCCATGGGAATAGAAGTTATTTATTACAAAATGCTACTAAATGAGGCTAAGCAACGAACCAGATAGTGGCCCTTTGTTTAATTTTCCTTAGCTTCGTGGTTGCATTTCCTTTAGGAAATGCCTTTCTAGTTCCACGAAGCTAAGGAAAATCAACTACTTTCGCTAAGAAAGATTTTCCTTAGCTGAGATGGTCTATTCATAGTGGGCTATTTTACTTGTGTGAGGCAGATTTGGGGTTTTTTGATAGGCGAAAAAACTAGCCTTTAAAAGTACCCTGAAATTTTGCATGTATATACTACTCGACGAGGCGCATCTTTTGGGCCGGGTCTCATATCCAGGAAAAATCTGGTTTCCATGGCAACGGACTTCAAAAAAAGTCTATGTATTTCAAGTCAATATTTATAACTCTATTTGTAGGAAAACTATAATAGATATAAACTTGGGGTTTCGCATTTCGCAACACAACTATAAGGTCCATAGCAGATCCGATTGAGGCTAAATAGAAAATCCAGTTACCTTGGCAACCGGGATAAACAGATGTTAAAATTTATAAAATGTTAATTTGAAGCCTAAGGGCAAGGTGTTATGACTTGGGACCAACCCCTACCCCCACTATATAACTTATTCTGCATCCGAATTACATTGTTCTATTTTTCAGTTACCATGACAACCGCTGAAAACATATGTTTTTATTCAAAACTTATTCATTTGGACATAGACTTCACGATAAAATTTTACAAAACTGGGAATGTGTTATCTGGACCACTAGTTGGAACTTTTAGTGAAACTTAAATTATTCCAGAAATTTAGTTACCATGGTAACTGTAGTTTATTAAACTCTATATCATTCAAATCTATATTGATAACTCTATTTGTAGCAAAACTGTAATATATATAAACTTGGGGTTTTGCAACTCATCTATAAGATCCATATCCAAGCCGTTTGAGGTTAATTAGAAAATCCACGAAGCTAAGGAAAATCAACTACTTTCGCTAAGAAAGATTTTCCTTAGCTGAGATGGTCTATTCATAGTGGGCTATTTTACTTGTATGGAGCAGATTTAGTGTTTTTTGATAGGTGAAAAAACTAGCCTTTAAAAGTACCCTGAAATTTTGCATGTATATACTACGCGACGAGGCGCATCTTTTGGGCCGGGTCTCATATCCAGGAAAAATCTGGTTTCCATGGCAACGGACTTCAAAAAAAGTCTATGTATTTCAAGTCAATATTTATAACTCTATTTGTAGGAAAACTATAATACATATAAACTTGGGGTTTCGCAACACAACTATAAGGTCCATAGCAGATCCGATTGAGGCTAAATAGAAAATCCAGTTACCTTGGCAACCGGGCTAAACAGATGTTAAAATTTATAAAATGTTAATTTGAAGCCTAAGGAAGGTTAAGGTGTTATGACTTGGGACCAACCCCTACCCCCACTATATAACTTATTCTGCATCCGCATTTGACTGTTCTATTTTGCAGTTACCTTGACAACCGATGAAAACAGATGTTTTTATACAAAATTTACTCATTTGGATATAGACTTCGCAATAAAATTTTACGAAATTGGGAATGTGTTATCTGGACCATTAGTTGGAACTTTTAGTGAAACTCAAATCATTCCAGAAATATATAGTTACCTTGGTAACTGTATATTAATAAAGTCTATATCATTCAAGTCTATATTCATAACTCAATTTGTAGAAAAACCGCAATAGATATAAACTTGGAGTTTCTCAACTCAACTATAAGGGCCGTAACCGAGCAGATTGAGGTAAATTAAAAAATCCTGATACCATGGCAACCAGGCTAAACAGATGTAAAAATTTATAAAATGATAATTTGAAGCACAAGTTAATAGTATTATGACTTGGGACCAACACCTACCCCCACTACATGACTTATTCTGCGTCCGAATTTCTTTGTTTAATTTTGCAGTTACCATGACAACCACTGAAAAAGATGTTTTTATACAAAAATAACTCATTTGGACATAGTCGTCGCGATAAAATTTTACGAAACTGGGAATGTGTTATCTGGACCACTAGTTGGAACTTTTAGTGAAACTCAAAACATTCCACTAATATCTTGTTACCATGGTAACTGGAGTTTATTAAAGTCTATATCATTCAAATCTAAATTCAATACTCTATTTGTAGCAAAATAATGTAATAAATATAAATTTGGGGTTTTGCAACTCATCTGTAAGGTCCATATACAATCCATTCGAGGTTAATTACACAATCCAATTACCATAGCAACAAGACTAAACAGATGTTAAAATTTCTAAAATGATAATTTGAAACACAAGTTAATAGTATTATGACATGGGACCAAGACCTACCCCCATTATATGACTTATTCTGTATCCGAATTACATTGTTCTATTTTTCAGTTTCCATGACAACCACTGCAAACAGATGCATTTTGATAGAAAAACGGTAATTTGGACATAAACTACAATATTTTCTGAAACTTGGTATGTGTTATCTGAACCACAATCTGGACTGAATCTTTTTTCAAAGATTAAACCAACAGTTCCAGAGAACTTTAGTTTCCATGGGAATAGAAGTTAATTATTGGCAAAAGCTACTAAACTAGGCTAAGCAACGAACCAAAGTGTGGCGGTTTGTTTAATTTTCCTTAGCTTCGTGGTTGCATTTCCTTTAGGAAATGCCTTTCTCGTAGATAAAGCGCCACGTCCTAAAGGAACTGTTAATATTCCCGAAGGTGAATAATATTGTCAGAGATTATATCCACGAAGCTAAGGAAAATCAACTACTTTCGCTAAGAAAGATTTTCCTTAGCTGAGATGGTCTATTCATAGTGGGCTATTTTACTTGTATGGGGCAGATTAGTTTTTTTTTGACTCCAGAAAAAACTAGCCTTTAAAAGTACCCTGAAATTTTGCATGTATGTACTACTCGTCGAGGCGCATCGTGTGGGCTGGGTCTCATATCCAGGAAAAATCTGGTTTCCATGGCAACGGACTTCAAAAAAAGTCTATGTATTTCAAGTCAATATTTATAACTCTATTTGTAGGAAAACTATAATAGATATAAACTTGGGGTTTCGCAACACAACTATAAGGTCCATAGCAGATCCGATTGAGGCTAAATAGAAAATCCAGTTACCTTGGCAACCGGGATAAACAGATGTTAAAATTTATAAAATGTTAATTTGAGGCCTAAGGGCAAGGTGTTATGACTTGGGACCAACCCCTACCCCCACTATATAACTTATTCTGCATCTGAATTACATTGTTCTATTTTTCAGTTACCATGACAACCGCTGAAAACAGATGTTTTTATTCAAAACTTATTCATTTGGACATAGACTTAACGATAAAATTTTACAAAACTGGGTATGTGTTATCTGGACCACTAGTTGGAACTTTTAGTGAAACTTAAATTATTCCAGAAATTTAGTTACCATGGTAACTGTAGTTTATTAAACTCTATATCATTCAAATCTATATTGATAAACTCTAGTTGTAGCAAAACTGTAATATATATAAACTTGGGGTTTTGCAACTCATCTACAGTATAAGATCCATATCCAAGCCGTTTGAGGTTAATTAGAAAATACAGTTACCATAGCAACAAGTCTACACAGATGTTAAAATTTATAAAATGATAATTTGAAGCACAAGTTAATAGTATTATGACTTGGGACTAACCCCTACCCCCACTATATGACTTATTCTGCATCCGAATTACATTGTTCTATTTTCCAGTTTCCATGACAACCACTGCAAACAGATGCATTTTGATAGAAAATCAGTAATTTGGACATAAACTACAATATTTTCTGAAACTCAGTATATGTGTTATCTGAACCACAATCTGTACTGAATTTTTTTTCAAAGGTTAAAGCAACAGTTCCAGAGAACTCTAGTTTCCATGGGAATAGAAGTTAATTATTGACAATTGCTACTTAACGAGGCTAAGCAACGAACCAAAGTGTGGCCGGTTGTTTAATTTTCCTTAGCTTCGTGGTTGCATTTCCTTTAGGAAATGCCTTTCTCGTAAGGAAAATCAACTACTTTCGCTAAGAAAGATTTTCCTTAGCTGAGATGGTCTATTCATAGTGGGCTATTTTACTTGTATGGGGCAGATTTGGTTTTTTTTGGTCGGGGAAAAAACTAGCCTTTAAAAGTACCCTGAAATTTTGCATGTATATACAACTCATCAAGGCGCGTCGTGTGGGATGGGTCTCATCTCCAGGAAAAATCTGGTTTCCATGGCAACGGACTTAGAAAAAAGTCTATGTATTTCAAGTCAATATTTGTAACTCTATTTGTAGGAAAACTATAATACATATAAACTTGGGGTTTCTCAACACAACTATAAGGTCCATAGCAGAGCCGATTGAGGTTAAATAGAAAATCCAGTTACCTTGGCAACCGGGCTAAACAGATGTTAAAATTTTTAAAATGTTAATTTGAAGCCTAAGGTTAAGGTGTGATGACTTGGGACCAATCCCTACCCCCACTATATAACTTATTCTGCGTCCGAATTTGATTGTTCTATTTTGCAGTTACCTTGACAACCGCTGAAAACAGATGTTTTTATACGAAAATTATTCATTTGTACATAGACTTCACGATAAAATTTTACGAAACTAGGTATGTGTTATCTGGACCACTAGTTGGAACTTTTAGTGAAACTCAAAACATTCCAGAAATATCTAGTTACCATGGTAACTGTAGTTTTTTTAAAGTTATATATCATTCAAGTCTATAATCATAACTCTATTTGGAGAAAAACTGTAATATATATAAACTTGGGGTTTTGCAACTCATCTATAAGGTCCATATACAAGCCGTTCGAAGTTAATTAGAAAATCCATTTACCATAGCAACAAGAGTAAACAGATGTTAAAATTAATAAAATGATAATTTGAAGCACAATTTAATAGTATTATGACTTGGGACCAACACCTACCCCCACTATATGACTTATTCTGCATCCGAATTACATTGTTCTATTTTTCAGTTTCCATGACAACCACTGCAAACAGATGCATTTTGATAGAAAATCTGTAATTTGGACATAAACTACAATATTTTCTGAAACTCGATGTGTTATCTGAAAAACAATCTGGACTGAATCTTTTTTCAAAGGTAAAACCAACAGCTCCAGAGAACTCTAGTTTCCATGGGAATAGAAGTTATTTATTGGCAAATGCTACTAAACTAGGCTAAGCAACGAACCAAATTGTGGCCGTTTGTTTAATTTTCCTTAGCTTCGTGGTTGCATTTGCTTTAGGAAATGCCTTTCTAGTATCTCCTAGAAATTAATTCAAATGCCATGAAGCGAAAATAATTTGTCATGGCATCTCTAACTATTGGTGGGGGTTATTCAATAAGCCGCTTAAAGTAAAGTCTACCTACCGTATGATTGTATGTTATTTATTGATTTTAGTCGTAAAAAACTCTCTTGGGGTTCCAGTATAGTTATAGCTCGGAGTGTCTTATCCCTTGGTGGTCTATTTTCGCATCAGTGGGAACTGAATTGACATTTTTGTGTGAAGAAAGCATGATTGTATTTTTCTAGGTAACTGACCTTTTATATTCTTTTGAATTTATTTCATATATTTCTTGACAGTACTCATATAGCCTTACCGCTACCGGTAACCCATAGCAGCATAGCTTAAGTTAATCTGTGAATATGAAGAACAGAAGGAATAGCAACAGGGTTGAAGAAACTGAATGAAGGCAAAAAGGCGAGCGAAGCGAGCCGAAATTTTTTAAGCAATATACAGATATATGCAAATTTTGATGCTTCTCAACAAATCGGTGCCAGTCTTGATTTTCGGGGGCGCAGCGTGCCGAACTCGGCGCGTTTGCTGATTTGAGAGCGCGCCGCGCGCCAATACCGGCGCGCTTCTTGACAGTCGGTGAGAAGTCAAAAATTGGACTTCAAGTCCAATTTTAGACTTCAAGTCCAATTTTGGACTCCAAAGTCCAATATTGGACTTTAGTACAACTCCAAGTGTACCCATGCTGCCATACTGTATATCGGTATTTAAATCAAAACTGCATCCCGTATCAGTACATATATGCTCGATCGGAGTTGGGATTTGGCCGGAGCCGGAGCAGGAGCCGGAGTTGGACAATTTGGCCGGAGCCGGAGCAGGAGCCAGAGTTTTTCAAAAATTTTAAAAATTTAATTATTTATTTAAAAAAAATAAAGTATGGTTATCGTTCGCCAATCGCTCATACTGTCATAAATCAATCATACTGTAGGTCTAATTAATTTAATAATTTATAGCTGTATCTGTGTATAGATTTACGAATTTTCAATTTAAAATTTATTTATGTAATTAATTTATCACGGACAGACGGCCTGACGCTGACGGCTAAAAATTACCTACAGTACCTAACTCACTAACTGTGGTAGAGGTGTGTACTGTAGGTAGCCTACCGTACTTGTATCAGATATCAGTACTGCAGTACAGTATGCTGGCATGGCATGAGCATGACAGCCAGACAGCAGTAAATGGCTACAGTGGTACAGCTACAGTGTACATTCATATTGTGTACTGTCATAGCATTTACAATTTTTTACAGTCTGACAGTAGGGCCTATCTGTAACAGTCTGCTAGTCAGCCAGCTGACCAGTACCAGTACTGCAGTACAGTCAGTCAGTAATTGACTTTAAGTAAATACTGCAGTACCAGTATTATGCTTGATATTGAAGCTGTACTACAGTACTTACTTCAGTACTTATAGTGTAAATATTTGTTCAGATTAGAATATGCACGAAATATAATACTTTATTAAAAAATTAACTCCGGCAATATTTTTACCGGAGCCGGAGCAGGAGCCGGACAGTAAGGGAAAATACTCCGAATCGGGGTACAGCTCTATACCCCGAATTGGTGTCATAGTGGAAAATAGTGACACCGATTGGAGATTTTCAGTAGAAAGCTATACCCCAAATCGGTGCTCTACTAGAAAATCTTCAGGCAGCGGAAAAATTAGATATACCCCGAATCGGGGTACCGGTATAGGAGTTATTTACGCCCCTCCAGAAAAATGATGTTTCACTCACGCCAGACTGGAATTCATAGTGCGAAAATTACATTTTGTGCAGTACAATACTGTTTCATACAGTCATAATATAAATGTGGTAACTATATTGATAGATATAGCTGTATAGGGCCTACTACTGAAGTACGGGAGGTACTGTATATTATTACTATATTGTACATTTACATTATTATTATTGCAGTATTATTTGTCTATCAACTGATTTATAAATATGGATATGATAACAAAAAGTACAGAAGTATGTTTTTTAATCAACACGGAGTACCAGTACATTAGTACCAGTACAGTAAATTCCATTATTAAGAGAAAGGAGCAGGTTACCAGTTAACTGTTACAGTGTTTCACGGTTACAGTTAACTAATACAATAAACGAAGCTAATCGTAATTAACTGACAAGAGCTGGTTAAAGTTGCAGTGCTTCTAATCAAAACAATAAAGGAAACTAGATTGACGGAAAAAAGCTGAAGTAAAATACAGTACATTTTGTTCGGCTGTTAGGCCAGGGATTGCGCACAAAGTCAGACGACTTATTTCCATTGTGGACCCCCAGAGCTATACTCCCCAGAGGAATTTCCAGTACACATTTAGCTACCATTTAATGACGCAAGGCAGAGATGCGCCCTGGTTAGATAAAAATTAATCCCTCTCCAAGGTAAATTCGACGCAAATAACAGCGGATTACTCTCAAAAATAAGACTGTAACCTATTCTATTGTGCTTTTGCTTATTGTTTTGGTTAAAATAACATGCCACTGTAACCTGCTCCTTTCCCTAAATTGAGAATTTAACATTGAGGCGGGATATTAATTCGCCAAGTCGGGTTTTGCGTGGTTTTGAAGTGAAGGGTTATGAACTGATGAAGGGCCCACGATAAATTATTATGGTGAATATGACTGAATGAGAATAAATAATGCATATTTTTCATTATAAAAGTACACCAAAACTGTAGGCCTATCACACTTTAAATATGGATATGAGTATGCAATTTGTCTAACAATTAGCACTATAACGTAATATACATTAAATACAATGACAAATTACGTATAATAACAAACAATAATACAATAGGAAATCACCAAATATACTCGCATCGCAAATATATTAAATATTTTAATTGATTTGTTCGTTTATATAACACTAATACTAATTAAAATATGAATTATATCACGAAAATCCATTAAAAAATATAAAAAACGACTAGAAAATATACACCGAATAGGTGTCAGAGTGGAAAAAAAGAGCCGATTCGGTGTATTTTCGAGAAAATTGAGTTCCTGAATCAGTGTACTAGAAAATACTGACCCCGAATCGGTGCTTCTGCAGGCCATATGAATATATCGCAAGCCCCCATTCGGGGTACAGGGAGTCCTGGATACCCTGATTCGGGGTATAATTTACATTAGATTTTCCGGTACAATATCGAAGCCGGAAGATTTCATTATTACTCCAAAGTTTTCTTATTTGTAGTACACACCAATGTGTATTCGAATATGTTAAAACGAAATTGCGGAATTAAAATCTTCATATGCGGAAATTAATGAGAAAAAATGTCTATGGGAGAACCCCGAATCGGTGTATCACAAAACCCCGAATGGGGGTTTGCTTCTATACCCCGATTCGGGGTATTTTCCCTTACTGCCGGAGGTGCCAAAATGGCCGGAGCCGGAGACGGAGGCCGGAGCTCCGATCGAGCCCTACTAGATTCTAATTCTCAAATTAATTTATACAGAATTTTATGGCGGTTCTAACTTCAAACTTCTAGGCCTAATGGCATAATTTTTAGAATGCCAATGCAGCAATGTTAAAATTTCACTGCCGGTTTTCATATGAAATTTAGCATTGTTTTCTATGGAGAAAATTCACTCTGAGAGCATTTTCCACGGACACATTCTGGCTGTAAATTGGACAAATTGTGACCAGTGTTCCTGACTGCTGTATTGGATTTAATTAAACCACAGAAAAACCATAAAAAACCACAAAAAACCGAAAAAAACCATAAAAAACCAAACAATAAAACCAAAAAACCTTTTTTTTCAAAAAACCATGGTTTTTGCCATCCCTGGAATATGCTCGAAATATAATACATTATTAAAAAATTAACTCCGGCAATATTTTTACCGGAGCCGGAGCAGGAGCCGGAGGTGCCAAAATGGCTGGAGCCGGAGGCCGGAGCTCTGATCGAGCCCTACTGCTTAGGCATATTTATGCTTCAAATCCTAGGCCTATATTGCTATAACCGATATTTAATTAAATATTTGATTCCAGTAAATAATACCAGTTTATGTAGGGAAAATGAAAAAGGCAAAGACACCATTTGTGATGTTGAAACGATTGGATTACAAAACAAACCCGCCCCCCCAGACTGCCACTACAGTCGGTGCCATGAAACGAAAATTACTATCCATGAGCTACATAAAAACTTCCCCAACCAGTGTCCACTCGGGTGGCGACCCCAATGAGTCAGACGATTCATTTAGTCAGCCGAGTCTGACTGACTCTCCACCCCCTTCCAAAAAACTCTCACTCGATTCTGGAATCAGTAGAGAAGCTGCTTATATTTCGCGGGTAGATTCCCCCAACAACCAACTCGATCGTGGAGGCATTCCGGCAGATAACTTCTGCTGGGTTTGCCACGCTCCTAAATTCTCCAAACAATCTGCATTGCTCTGCCAGCTATGTCCCCGGACTTTCCACTTCCAATGCTTGAAATCCTCAGAAAGAACTGACGCTAACAATTTCGTTTGTAGTGTCTGCGTTTCAATAACTAATGCAGAATCAACTAACTCGAAATCGTTGTTACTCAGTCGAACAGATCGTAATCAACTGTCCCGGATGTTTCATTACGTTATCGATAGAATGAGAAGCTCAACGAACTGTGAGGCATTTAATAACCCTGTTGACACCATAGAACTACCAACCTACGCGAACTTCATCAAAAATCCGATCGATTTATCGACTCTAGAGACAAACTGTATGCAAGGACAATATGCGAGCACAGAATCCTTTATTGCCGATGTCTCTTGGTTCTACCATAACTCTGTTATCTTCAATGGAAAACACAACATTTTAACGTCGTCTGCTAGTCGTTTATTAAAAACTGCTCGGCAAGAGATTAACGAGTTGGAACTCTGCCCTGATTGCTACTACAACGGGGGCAGTCACAGGAGCGATTCCTTCACTCTCACCTGCTCCACCCCGCATCATTTAGTCTGGGCTAAAATTAAAGGATTCCCTTATTGGCCTGGTAAAGTTTTGCGGGAACGCAGTACCCAGTTGGATGTACGTTTCTTTGGACAACATGATCGCGCATGGGTTCAATCCCGCGACTGCTTTATGCTCTCCAGTGAACCTCCCGTGTCTCTGAAGAAAGGCGATGCCTTTTTTAAATCAATGAAGGAACTTGACATGTATATTCGTAACTTTCGTTCTCGTTTTGGACAATTTCACTTTTACCCTCACAGAACTCCATACTCAGAAGAAGCAGTTAAAAAGTTGAATTCTATTGTGGAGAAAAGGAATAATAAGTTATCCAATCCCTCCTATTATGATAAAGGACCAACAACCTTCAACTATTCTAATGATGTTGTCGACAACATTGCAATGAAACTTGCTAATGATTCTTCTGTGTCAGATGATGATGATAATGTTTCCCTCAGTGATTCTGTTTATTATACTATAGATGATGCTGATTCGTCGTCTGATGATAATGATAATGTTGATGGTACTGGTACACAAAATGATGATGCTAAAGAAGATGAAGCTATTTCATTTGATCCGATAAGTGATCAATTGACTACTAATTGGCATCCCAGAGAGGAAACACCCTCCCCTTCTTTAGAGACTGAGAGGCCCAAAGTTAATGAATCATCTAGAACATCTTCTATTCCTCATGTTGTAAACTCCATCACATTGGAACTGGGGGACCTACAGGATTCCCTGTCAGGGTCCGTATGTGATTCCACTACAATCGGCCAATCGAATCCGTTGTGCTCCATCTCTATGGCTACAGATGGGTCTAATCCCAGCAATATTGTGGCGGATCAAGTTGTTGGCAAGTTACAAAGAGAAATTGATGCGGGAAGTCAACATAATACTATAGAAGATATTGGTGGCGTGGCTAAGAATAATTTATATGAACAACCTCCTAAACGCTCCAATATTGTTTACCCTCCTAATAATGCCACGTCTTCAGTTTCCTTGAATCATTCTTGTAAAGATAAAGTTTCGGAAATACCTTTTTGCAATAATATTAACAATATGTATACTAAAGAATCCTATAGTTGTGATGCTTCTGTTGATGTTGGCAATATAATTGCTATGGATACTATTAGGGATAACGTTTCCTCCACTACCATAAAGGATTATGTTGTTGATGAAAAAGAGGACATTTCTTCTCCTATGGTTATTAATCAAGAGAAAACTAGTTCTCCTACCAGAGATGATCATATCAATCATAGAGAACCTTTTCATATTTATGATGCATCAAAATTGATAGAAGAGGAATTGTTAACACTATCGCCTTCCAGGTTGACCCAGGGACTTCCAGACACCATTGAGTTTAGTACCAGTACTACGGACTCTGTTGACACTGATAAGGTTGTTTCTGATGATTCCTTAGCAACAAACAGCACAGTGCGGAGAATACAAGATTACGTATTGAATAATCCAATGGAATCAGAATCAAACAAACAAATAATTGATAGTCTTTCTGAATATAACGACACTGGTCATGTGGTGGAAGTCAACGTCTTACCTAGCGGAGAACCTGTGGACATCGACTTACCTAGTGGAGAATCCTTAGTCAACAACTTGCCAAGCGGAGACTCTGTACTTAATGACTTAGCTAGCGGAGACCCCGTAGGCATCAATTTCCCTGGCAGAGATCCCGTAGACATCGACTTATCTAGCAGAGACCCCGTAGATATCGACTTATCTAGTAGAGACCCCATAGACATCAACTTACCTAGTGGAGACCCTGGAGACATTGACTTAGCTAGCGGAGACCCCATAGACATCAACTTACCTAGTGGAGACCCCGGAGACATTGACTTAGCTAGTGGAGTCCCCGTAGGCATTGACTTGCCTAGCAGAGATCCCGTAGACATCGACTTATCTAGCAGAGATTCTGTAGACATCGACTTATCTAGCAGAGACCCTGTAGACATCGACTTATCTAGCAGAGACCCCCTAGACATCAACTTACCCAGCGGAGACCCCAGAGACATCAACCTACCTAGTGGAGACCCCGTTGATATCGATGATCTGAAGGAATCTATTCAATCGAGTGTCACTCTGAGTGTTGATTCCTCCTGCATTGCCTCTGATTCAGAAGGTTTGTGCAGTGGCGAGCAGTGTCCCATTTATCAGGAAATAATTCCGCAATCAGTTGATGCAGAACATATTGCTAAGGATATGGTTGATTCATCAGAAAACGTTGTGGATGATGGCGAACCTCTTGCTGAATTTCCTAGTGACATTGTGGATGAAAACGTGCAGAAAGGTGATGAAAGTTTTTCTTCATCATTAAATTCTGACATCCCTCAAGATGTTGTTAAAAAACAGATTACTGATGTAGCTGTTGGTAGTACAGAAGTTGATGACATCACTGAAAAAGAACCTGTGGCTAATGTAGTTGCTGAAGAAATCTCAGATGAAATGATAAAGGAAACTGTCGATTCTTTTGGTAACATTGATGAAGCCAATGGTGGATTATTTGACATCACAACAACGTTTGTAACCACCAACTGTGACAGCCCAATGGATGAAGATAATCCGCTGGTTATTGACAGTTCTGTAGATGAGTGCCGCAGAGAAGAGGTCAACAAGGATGATTTGTTGGATGATAAGGAGGGTTCGGGGGTGGGTCGGGATGGTCAATCTACTGGAGGGATGACAGTTAGTAGCCGTGCGAGAGGGAAAGGCGAGGTATCAGAGGATGTTATCATTTTGGAAAGCAACTCGGGTCCCCTTCTCACGATGGGACAGGTTGATACCATGGCAACAGGGAGCGTCGTGGATGAGAGCAGGCGAGTTGGGAGGAAACCGAAACGTGGACTTAACGATATCGTCGCCAAGATCGCGCAGACAAAGAAGGTAGATAAGGGGTGGGGGCCTTCTAGGGGCGCCGATGAAGTCGGAACAAGCAACCTCACCGGAGGTGATTGCCCTGGTGATGGTGGGACTCAATCTCGCGATGCAATTTTGAATTCTCTTTTGTGCAACGAAGTGGCTGATGATTGGTCGGATTCTACGGCCCCAGACGCTCCGCCACTGCGTGCCGTAGACCGCCACACAGCCGTCAGCAACTTGGCCTCCCTCCCTAACGATATGACACCTTCTCTCTCTGAACTCTATGCCTGGATGAACACCCCTGTATCTATTGTATCTCCTGTTTCGATTGTATCGACAACGGTTTCTATGTCTCTGCCTGAGGTATCTTCCATCTCCCCCACTATTATTTCAACCACCCTACCAACGGCTGCCTCCTCATCCCTAGTACAACCCGTGGCCGTCTCCTCATCCCTAGTACAACCCGTGGCTTCCTCCTCCCTCCTAGTACAACCCCTGGCCGCCTCCTCATCCCTAGTACAACCCCTGGCCGTCTCCTCCCTTGTACAACCCCTGGCAGCCTCCTCCTACTCCTACGTGGTGTCCCCGTGGCCCGCGAGCTCGGTAAGCCAACCGACCACGACGCTCAGGGCGGTAGCCGCAACTCCCGTCAGCTCGCTAGACGCTGCTCTCAAAGTCCTCGTCGCAAATCGCCTCAACGCCTCCCAGAATGCGGCTAGTTGGGCGCTGACGAATTCTACCGTAAACAATCTATCAGGTTTCCCTCTCCTCTCTGGAACCAGTATCTCATCAGGTAAGGGATTGTTTCTATGAGAAGTGGCTACTGACTGGACCCATTGACCGGACCCTCTAAATACTGTATTGAAGCTGTATATTTTATTTATATTTTTCTTATGTATTATTAACCGGACCCTGTTTACCACCTTTTTTTAAGTAACCTGCACAATCTTGTAACTTAAGTTAACTTTCGTTTATTGTTTTGGTTCCCCCAACACGCCTCTGTAACCTGCTCCTTTTAAAGTATCAATGGACCCGGTCAAGAGCAGAATGCGATTTTAGCTCATTTGCTTCACCTCAATAAACTCTCTTGCATTATTGCAAGCTAGAGTTGCAACAGAGACCTGTTTTTCTTAATCCCGGTAAACCAGAGCCCTACCCGGAAAATTATTTTGAAAAATACCGGAGACCAGACCCAGAGATCAGAGACTTTGCTTATTTTTGTACTTACATTTTGATTAGTCCCATAAAGCACAAACAGGTACATATGGACTGATAACTATTTTTATATGGTTGAATTACAGTAACTCCAACCCATGTCAACCCTTAGGCCGCGTTCACACTACCGAGTCAAAGTAAAAGTCAAAAGACAAAATGTAAAACATAATCACAAGAAATATAATGTGTTCTAGAATGCCCTTATGTATTATTTTAGGCCTACATAATGTATTATTATTATTGCTAGCTAGCTATATTTAATTTATTTTGACATTGACTCGGTAGTGTGAACGCGATCTTACCCATTGGAAGAAAATAAGCACAGGTACAGTTTGGGGGACTTAATTAATATTAATTTGGTTGTTTGTTTATTACTACGTTCTTATTTTGTTATTTTTAATTAATAATATGTTACATTAATTTATTTTGCCCCATAGGTACCGGTACTTTGTTAATTAAAGGCACATATTTTACAATTGTTCAAATCATATACATTATTTATTCAATGTACTATAAAATAAACTTAGTAAATTACGAATACAGTGCACAGGTATGGTACTCTACTCGCCCCATATACAAGCCTCGTTACGCTCGTTCTCTTCATTTGGTCGTCATATTATCTATCCTACAACAAGTTGAATGGAGATCAGCCCTTTCTTTCACTTTTAAACATTATGAGTGCTCAAATTAAGCGCCTTTACCCTTAAATAAGAACCCTCTTTAGGTGCTAATTTAACTTAAAATTAAACGCACCTTAAATGAAATTGAAAATTATCGGTACATTTATTAGAAATAGAAATAGTGTAAAAGTGAATATATAATTGTGTTGAAGCAGAGTATTAAAAATATTTAAAAATTAAAGAATTAATTGTAAAAAATTTGTAAAAAATAATCTTCATTTCACATTTTGTGTTGTACGGGATCTATTTTTAAATATCTATTTCTGTCAAATCACTGATCTCTGGGTTAAATGTCTGTTTTCAATATCCGGGATCCAGAGACCTATCCAGAGACCAAAAAATAGCCCGGAGAATCCAGAGATCCGAGATCAGTGACAGGTCTCTGTTTCAACTCTATTGCTAACCCTCAATTTCTTGTCTATCAGTCTAGATGCGTTGATGTACAAACCAACCAATCACAGCCAATTCCATTCCAGCATTCTAAATACCGGTACTGCACTCTCATTGGCAGTACAGATGGGATAGAGATGTCATTAGCAAATTACAGTTACTTTGCAGTTTGCACTGTCTTTACTTACTTTGGGGAAGGGACCCCGATAAGTTTAAAAGAGTGTTCAAGTGGGAATTCGAATTCCGTAGTTTAGTTTCATATGAATTGAATAGTCGGTGACTACCTGTGTGGCGCGTGTAATTGGAATAAAGTATAGGCTACTATGCTGCTACCGGTATTTTTTATGGCTAATGTAAACCGGCACCGTAAAGTTTAAAATTTATAGTAAATTTTAAATTTAATTAATTAAAGTGAAAAATGAACAATGAAAAATGATTTAGTTACCCAGGAAACCCGTCGATATGGTGGTAGTAGGTGAATTTTACTTACAATATGACCCATCAAAACAACCAGTTGCTATGGCTCAATGGCTGTTTAAGACCATTCGAATCAATCATTTGATTTAGAGACATCAAGCACTAGAAATTGAGGGAGTGCAAGACAGTCAACATCGATTTCTGCTCTACCGCATTATCTAATCTTATGTTTATTTCTTCCTTCTTAAAAAATCATTTTTAATAATTTTACTAATTTTGCAACACTGTAAATTCACAATGAACCATTTATTTTAACCCCCCCCCCCCCCCGCCCCACAATTTCTACTTATATACCGGAACCCACCTTTCCTGTTATTCCCCATGTATCATTTTATTTTAGTATATCATTTTTAAGTGCAAAGGAGGGGGGGGGGGGGGGGGGGGGGGAAATTACCATTTATTTACACCTTTATATATATGTCTATTACCTACAGTGTACTTTATTATATCAACCCCCACAGGTAACCCACCTCGCCTACAACCCCAACCCACATCCAACTCAATCACACCTATTCGTCCCGCCACTTCCTCAACAACAGTCGCCCAGGGGTCGTCCAATCAGCAGACAGCTGCCGCCAGTAGCGGGGAAGCGGATTCTCCTATTGGTTGCCAACTAGGCCCTTATAAGGTAAGATAACCGCCACCCATATTAACTTACACTTTTTATGATAACCATAACCTGATACCGGTAACGAAAATTGTAAACCGAACCTATAAGGGGTCGAACACGGTTCCTAGATTTGAAAGTTATTGTTACTTTCTGTTCTAGCGTTTTCGTACATATGCCATTGTATTATATTGGATAAACCTTCCCTTCTCCACAAAAATGTATTTGTTTAGCGAGTGTTCTGTTTATTATAATGGACAACTCCTCTTCAGGGGGTAATTCGACCCAATAAACAGCTAAATTCCAGCAAAAACACACCAAGAGGTAACCTGTTCTATTGACTCTGTTGGTTTATTGTTTTGCTTAGAATAACATGTCACTGTAACCTGTTCCTTTCCATCAATTGGTGATTTCAGAGGCTCCGAACATTGTGAAGGTTTTTTATTCCAAATTGTATTAAATATTACAAAACAAATCGCTAAAAAATGAAACTTTTGTTGTTAAAAAAGATAATTTTTTGGTTATGGAATTTCTCATATTCTATATAAAAGGAATTTATATAAAAATATAGGTAAATATAAATAAACTTCTTAGCATAAATATCAGATGACATCATCAGACATCACCAGACATCATCAGACATCATCAGACATCACCAGACATCACCAGACATCATCAGACATCATCAGACATCACCAGACATCACCAGACATCATCAGACATCACCAGACATCACCAGACATCACCAGACATCACCAGACATCATCAGACATCACCAGACATCACCAGACATCATCAGACATCACCAGACATCATCAGACATCATCAGACATCACCAGACATCATCAGACATCATCAACCCTTCCGGAATTATTTCAGGTTGAATTTATTCCTACATTATAATTTTTTAGGTTAACAAATACGAGAAGAAGATATTAGATGCCGTACGGGAGGTTGTAGGCGATATGCAGAAGGAGATTACGGTTCGAGTGAACCAGAAGAGAGAGGCGGAATCATCTAAAGTTACCAAGACGGATTTCGAGAGACTAAAGTGGCTCCAGGAGCAGGTCAGTGAATCCATAACAAATAAAGTCCAGGACGAGGTGGAGAATACACAAGTAAATAAAGTCCAGGGCGAGGTGGAGAATACACAAGTAAATAAAGTCCAGGGCGAGGTGGAGAATACACAAGTAAATAAAGTCCAGGGCGAGGTGGAGAATACACAAGTAAATAAAGTCCAGGGCGAGGTGGAGAATACACAAGTAAATAAAGTCCAGGACGAGGTGGAGAATACACAAGTAAATAAAGTCCAGGGCGAGGTGGAGAATACACAAGTAAATAAAGTCCAGGGCGAGGTGGAGAATACACAAGTAAATAAAGTCCAGGGCGAGGTGGAGAATACACAAGTAAATAAAGTCCAGGGCGAGGTGGAGAATAGACAAATAAATAAAGTCCAGGGCGAGGTGGAGAATACACAAGTAAATAAAGTCCAGGGCGAGGTGGAGAATACACAAGTAAATAAAGTCCAGGACGAGGTGGAGAATAGACAAGTAAATAAAGTCCAGGGCGAGGTGGAGAATACACAAGTAAATAAAGTCCAGGACGAGGTGGAGAATAGACAAGTAAATAAAGTCCAGGGCGAGGTGGAGAATACACAAGTAAATAAAGTCCAGGGCGAGGTGGAGAATACACAAGTAAATAAAGTCCAGGACGAGGTGGAGAATAGACAAGTAAATAAAGTCCAGGACGAGGTGGAGAATACACAAGTAAATAAAGTCCAGGGCGAGGTGGAGAATACACAAGTAAATAAAGTCCAGGACGAGGTGGAGAATAGACAAGTAAATAAAGTCCAGGACGAGGTGGAGAATACCAGGATTTCACTTTTCAGTAAGAATTTTATATCTGAAGAATTTATTTGTCTAATTATTGCTTATTAAGTGTTTCTAACGCTTATTTTTTTCTTACAATATGAACAACTGTACATATACTAATATTCGTTTATTGTTTTGGTTAGATTCACCCTTTCTGTAAAAGACTAAAAGATACTAAAAGACAAACCAAAGATACTTAGATGAAAGTTTTTCAAGGGAATCGGTTGACACCATTTTGTATAAAGGCAGACACTTAGTGTTTAAACGGGATCCCGATCCCGAAAAACCGGGATCCCGGCAAAAAATGTATTCCAGATCCCGAAAAATATATAGTTAAGTAAATATGTTGAATATCTGATAAATATAGTTGCAGCAGAACAGAACTGATTTGATTATATATAATTTTTATGTCAGTAAACCTTTCAATTGTTCATGTCAATTGCAAAATAATTTTAATATAACTTTATTTCACAAGTTTATATTTATATATTGATTTATTTTCATTTCTTAATAATATTACTTTTTATACATAAATTACGGTAGCAAATCTTTTCAGTTGCCTTGACAATTAAACCGACCTAATTCTAGAGTTACTTTGTCTTAAAAGGACCGAGACTTCTCAGAATTTCTTCTTGTATAACTTTATATAAGTTTTGCATTCATATACAGCTGTTTGTGTAAGACAGTAAGTAATACCGATACCCAAACTTTTAAATTATTAAATATTACTAGCGAGAGCGACCAATAATTGAGAGAGACCTTATTGGTCGGGGTAATAATTTATTGGACCTGGCGACATGTACGGTTACGGTGTCGGCTGATGTGTCGGCTGATATGTCGGCTGATGTGTCGGCTGATGTGTCGGCTGATGTGTCGGCTGATGTGTCGGCTGGTCTGTCGGCTGATGTGTCGGCTGATGTGTCGGAGGATCTGTCGGTTGATCTGTCGGTGGATCTGTCGGCTTGTCTGTCTACTGATACATCAGCTCTTCGCGTTCGCCCCAATTGCATGAAATATTCTAACCAGAACAATATACGAGAGTAAAGGTTACAGTTGAATTATTTCGATGTAATGTAATTTTTAGGAATTCTTAGAAATGAATGCGAACAACCAAGCGGCTTTACGAGAGGTTCAAAGAACATCGGAGAATAAAATGGAACAGGCAATTTCTAAACTCAGGTAACTTACAAATATTATATGAACTGCGTTCGGCGTAGTCGATATTTGATTTAACGAAATCGTACGATTTCCAAACCCATCGCTGTCGGTTAGGGTAGGTCCTGACGCATTTAGGTCCTGGGAAATTTAATTTGGTTCGTTAACAATTAAGGGAAAGGAGCAGGTTACAGTTCTAGGGTATTTTCGTACCAAAACAATAAACTAAAATTTAAAACATATTATGTTAAATCTCGAAATTAAGTTGAACTGTCTTAATGCGACAGGACTTACGTATACGGATTTAGCCGTAATGCTACATCACCCAGTTGTCGTTATTTACCGGCCAATTGTATTCAAAATTTTTTGATTTTCAGTGTAAATGTTACTACTAAACGTCAATGTTTTACTGGAATTGTTTGATATTTTCAGTTAATGATCTAGACATATTGACGAATAAAACTTATAGACCAAAATTTGAAATTTTAATCAACATCTCAAGACCATTGACTGAAAATTTCAAACAATTTGGTTAAAATATTGGGTTATGGCTTAGGGACATACTGAGAAATAATGTTGCACTGCGATATAAAGCTGGAAAATATGTCGTCCAGGCGAAATTAAGAGCGATAAAAGTGGTAATACGATATTAAATCCATTCAAACAAATAAACCTCCATTGTGTCTATTAATTACAATATAAATCACATATTAAAACAATTCAAGTGATTCAAACTGCGGGATATATTAGTAGATTTAGTATATTACTATCGTACAGTAGGCCTACAACGGTTAATTTCTAATTTATGTGTGAATATTTGGTATGTTTTTATCGTACAAATAGTATTGTACAACTGTAAAAGACAGCACATAATAATGCGAATGCTGTGGTATGACCTACTACTGTGTTCTATAATGTTTCATTACAACCAACACCAACATCGGCAATTTATTTATGAAATTTATTAGGAATTAAAATAAAGAAAGTGTAAAATAAAGTGCTGTATAACTCCATACAATGTGAGTAGAAGGGGTGTCAATAAAGTAGTTAACAATGTAATATTATAGGATAAGTTCCGATTGTTATTGAAAGTATATTAACCAGACTGTAAGTAGTTGAGTTGTCTAGTCTATCTTTATCTTCTATTATTGAGAAGCCACCTTTAAGAGAGAATCTATATTCCACCACCTGATATATAATTCAATGAGTTTTGTTCTAGAACTCGTTGAGAACTATTGCAATAATAATGAACCCAGCCAGCTGGCACTTTGCCATTTGATTGACATTAGCCGAACTGTTATCTGTTGTAGCCGATATGTTTTCCGATGTGGGTGCGTGTGCGGCTTGGTCGTGTTTCCACACCGGAGCTGGGCATGGACCAGTGTCGCAGCACTGCGACTGACAAGTGGAGTGTGTTACTGTGATATCCTGTTGAAGGTAGTTGTAGTAGGACAGCAAACCAAAGAGCCTGGTAGTGTATTGTTTGATGGTTGGATCATCATCTGGTACAGAATTGGGGAGAACAACTGTCATCGTATAGATGCAGCCTTCTTCACCTGCCGGGAAACAGTAGCCTCGAAATCTTTCATCGAAGCATATGCCGTGTGATATCTTCATAGTGACATCATCCTTGTATTCAGCGGACCATCCAGTGAATACCAATGTTATGACTCCACAACGAACGCAACCAGACCACTCACTCCCGCTAGTTAATCGATTGCTTTCAAAAAACTTCTCTAGTCTGGCATCATATACATTTTGCAACTCAATATTTTTTGAAGACACCGACCATTTCAGTTCGGTTGGACATGTGAAGTTCTGCGAAGTTGTATTGCTGATTTGAGTGGCTGCGAAGTTGAATGTGGGAATCAGAACAAAAATAGTTACCCATGGAGATATGAAAGTTGACATAACGACATACCTACACCATGTCCTACTTTGCTTTGCTACAAGTACTACTTTTCAGCGTTGCGGCCTATAGGACGGAACGCTGCAAAGTAATCAATGACATAGAAACAACTTCAATTACCTTCCTTATTCAAGAATGTATTATTTCCATTTATATTAATAAGTGCTTCTTTATTTAATAAAGCAGCACCTGTTTGTATAATTCGTGCGTCCAGTTTGCAGATACGGGACTAGCTACTGTATGTAAATAATTGTTTAATGTGTAAGACTGTATTCCATACGTCCTATAGAAGACATTTTAGAGAAAATGAGCAACGAAAATATGGCGACATCGTTCAGTAAATCTGACCAGGAAAACCCCCATAGCGCAATTCTTTGCATGAATGCCGTGCCGATTATCTCGGAATGGCATTTTTAATTTTTTAATCACGACTCCTCCGCCAATTTTCAATAAGTTTTTTGTATCAAAAGCTAGTAGTGCGCACAGCACAATAATAAAATTCGAGCAGTTTTTTAGTTTTACAATTCTTCACCTGTTTAACAAATTTTTACGAAAAAAACAGCTTTTATTCTTAAATTGTTACTTTTCGCTCGAATATACCCCAAAATCGGAAGAAAAAGTTTCACTTGTTTCCCTAGGGAAAAAAAGTAATCAATAGGATTTCATTGATTTTACTTTTTTCCGGGCGAAAAAAGTAAAGTAAAATATTTTTGGTGGAATTTCTTATGGTTATTTCTTAGGTGGATTGCAGTAACTATGGAAGCAATATAATAAAATACTGCGTTCAATTTAATTCATCGCTGTAGTATATCGCTGTCTTATATTAAATAATTTAGCAACAAAAATGTACCAATTTAAGAATAAAATTACGTTTTACATGAGAAAAATAAGTAGAACATTTTTTTTTGTCAATATTCTCTCGACCCTTTATTAACCTCGCTGACGCTCGGTAAATAAAATGCCTCGAGAAAAATGAAAAAAAGGTTCTGCTTTTTTTTCCATGTAATAAATAATTATTGTTGAAAATTTGAAATTTATTTTGAAATGCAGAGGTATATTTCTTGAAAAGTAAAAAACCAAATACAGATTGGAAATCCTTGCAAGGCCATCTTGCCATCGGTACCTATAAATTACAAAGAATAGCTGGGGGGTCGGGGTGTCTCAGTCACTCAATAACGACACTATAATTCCAGAACACAAATGTATTTTATTGCTGTTACTTTTTTTGTGAAATTTAAACTAAATGTAACTTTCCACTTTGAAATAATTGCTGGTCAGTAAATTATTGCGTAATACTTTATGAGGTTAATATATTCATATGCCTATTAAACATAAGAAACCGTGGTTCATACAGTATATACATACTGTACAGCTATATTCATATGCTCTATAGTATTAAACTACATTGCGGTAAATCAATCGATATTATTATACAGGAAGGCAGCGGTAACTGTAGTTTCAATCGATAAACTCATTTAGGTAAGTAATGTATCCTCCCTCCCCGCCCTCACGCTCTTAATATTAAATACTTCACTGTTAAACTAATGAATGCGAATGACCTTAGAACATTGGAGGATCAATAGGAAGCATATGTGGAGAAAGATATAACTATTCTATTTATAAAAAATAATAAATTTATTAATAAATAAATTTACTGTATGAAAATATTATTAACGAAATCGTGATCAACGACCTCGAAAACCCATACCATCAAATTTGTAATTTTAGAGCCAAGATCTACAAAATTCGGGCCTATTGTGCCAAGCATTTTGTGCTAGTATTTATTAATTTACATTATGGTATTCGATATTATAATTTTATAACGAACCTGCCTATTAATAGGCCAGGGTAGTTTTTGTCAAGAGTTGAGCCGTTCAAAAATACGATGTGGTTGTGTGTGTGTGTATGTATAACCATCCAATATCTCAAAAACTCAAGCAGGTAAGCAAAAATTTTAATAACAAACTCTACATAAATTTTGGTTGCGCACAAGACTGTATATTTTTTGTGGCGTTTCGATCACGGGGTCACTGAAAAATAGCGGTTTTGAAAATTTAATGTCGAATTTCACCGATTTCAACTCGTCGAGTATGCACCAACTTTTTTATTTGGGCTATTCAGTCATTTGAGCAACATATTTGTGCCTCAGAATCTTTTCAAATATCGCCAATCTCGCACAGAACGTCGCCAAAATTTGTTAGTCCGGCAAAAAAACGCACAAATTCGTCTAAAAGAGTAAATTATTTGGTTGCAGAATAATATGATTCAACTAGAAAAGCCAGCCAGCTGGCTGTAAGGCAGACAGCCAGCAGACCGTCCATATAGACAAACGTAGTGTTAGTTGGGTCCCTCATCATTCATTACCATCAACCCATAAACCATTTAAACGGCCCAGTGCTTACAATTCAATTACCTGGCCTCCCATCTAACATAGCTGTGAGTAACCTTATAGATTATTGTCATAGGATTCACAGGGAAGAGCTATTCATCTGGTGGGGTAATAACAAACTTACAGTTGATGTTTGATTACTGTCTGGGTTACAGGGTTAGAGTGAGATAGTAATCAATTTGGCAAGTAATATACTTCTCTGCAGTTTGGGCCTATCCATTCAATAAATAATAGTAGCTTACTAGGCCCTCATGAGTACCAGCTGTTGGTGTTTCTATCGTTGAGTTGAAGACAATTATCGTGTTTTCATTTTCGCTCACTCAGGGTACTGCGGTACTGGTTTGAGGGGCAGGTTCGCTTAAAGCCAGCTTGCTGGCTTTCTAGTAGTAATAATAATAATAATAATATAACAATAATAATTAATAAAATAATATAATAATAATAATAAATTAATTAATTTTTGCTTGCTTTTTTGAACAATAATAATAAACATGAACTTATATAGCGCCTTACCTGAATGTCAGTTCAAAGGCGCTTTAAAACAAATCTTACTTAGGGTATGCTCATGAAAATAAATGAGTTTTTAATCCGCGGCAGAAAACCTTGTAGTTAGTTGCAGTTCTGAGTTCCAGGGGTAGACTGTTGAATACTGTTGGGCGGCGATCGAAAAGCAGCGAGGTCCGTAATATTTAAGTTTATAACGGGGAACTTTAAGGGTCCAGAGGTAGTCAGTTCTTGTAGTAGAATAATTTGGTGTTAGTAGTTCCAAAATGTAGGCAGGTGCTTCATTATTGAGTGCTTTCCAGGTTAGAGTTGCAATTTTGTATATCAATTCTTGATGATATTGGCAGCCAGTGTAAGGATTTTAGAATTGTTGTTATGTGGGATAGTCTGGGAGTGTTGGTAATAATTCTAGCGCATGAATTTAAGGCAATCTGAAGTCGGCTAAGAGATTCATCGGGTAGACCATACAGTAAACTATTGTTCATATCCAATCTCGATATATCCAATGAGTTGATTAATCGTTTTATATCATCTTCTGTTAGATGTTTTCTGATGGGCCAAATGTTCCTGAATGATAATTTATCGAAGATACTAAGATTGAAATATGTTTTTGCAAGCGCAGTTCGGAATCAAATATCACACCTAAACTATAGACAACTATAAGTCTAAACTATAGAAAACTAGAAATAATTGGTTGTCGTCTGCATATATATGGTATCCGACTTTCAGTTGGTCACAGGCGTACACGACTGGCAAACAGTAAATTACAAAGAGGATGGCCCCAAGAATGCTCCCCTGTGGTACTCCAGGCAGTAAGTCAACGACTCTGGAGGACTAGCCGTTTATATAAACAACAAAGGACCTGTTGGTAATGTATGATTGTAACCAATTATAGACTGTTCCTCGGACTCCTATATTCCACAGTCTTTCAAGGAGTATGTCACTGTTAGGGATGTCCCGGAATCGATATTTTGATTCCGGCCGGAACCTGAACCGTAATTCAACATGCCGGAATATTCCGGCCGGAATTCCGGCCGGAACCGGAATTTTCTATAATTAGTGAAATACACTAAATGACCCATGAAACTTTACAATCTAAAATACAATTCTAAAATCTATAACTATGGCCAAAAGTTAGGTTATTAGCATTTAGACTCCTAAAAACCTACGTTAAACAAAAACCTATGGTTTCGCATCATTAGGTCCTTTGGTGCAATATCCTGGTATCTTTAAGGGAAAGGAGCATGTTACAGAGACATGTTATTCGAACCAAAACAATAAACGAGGGCAATAGTACATGTTACAGTTTAATTATTGCTGGGAATAAATATATTTATGGTAAGAAATAGCTTTGCTGTAAATAGAAATTAAACTACTATATATATTATGCAGCACCTACGACGCAGAACTGAACTAACGACCACTCGCAGGGCCTGTACGTATTGTAATAACGTTTTATATTAGTTTTAGGTTAGAGTAGTAATTGTAATTGTGTAATACTGTATTTGTAACCAAGTAACATAATGGACCCCAATGGAAATAAGCTGCAAAGCTTTAGTGGTCATCCTAATCATAATCAGATAATACCAATCATAATATCATATTATTTAATAATTAATTCAAAGTAAAATAATATAAAATCAATGTAAAATAGTTTAAGATCAATCTAAAAACGCCATTTTATAAGCAAATTGTAATACTACTACTACTACTACTAGGATCGGCATGCTGCATTGCAGCTGCATTTTTAAGAATGCTGTGCCGGCTTGTCAACAAAATTGCACCGCCACAACTCCCTATCACCCATGACATTTGCTAGATCATCCGCATCTTTAAGGCCAGTGTCCTTTAAGATGCGTCTCAAGAAAGTCATGGGCTGTCCACCATGCTTATTCACTCCATGAGGCTGCCAAAGTACAAGATTATGCACTGGCTGGTCCTCACGGCGAAAGCAATGTCCTGCAAAGCGGAGGCGATTTTGTTCTAGTGTCAAGCTTGGGGGAACCAATGAGACACCTCCAATGTTATATAGTGTCTGGTTGGAGATGTGTGCATTGTACTTGACACAATGTACCCGGCGTAGCATTCTTGTGAATGTGCCATCCAGAGATTTGGTTTCCTCAGCAGTTAGAGCCCAGCATGGACTCCCGCAGAGGAGTACTGGAACTACTGCTGCTCTAAATAATCGGACCTTAAGTTTCCGATTAATTCTAGGTGACTTCCAAATCCTGGAAAGCCTATTCAAGGCTGCCCATGCCTTTCCCTTACGTATTCGAAGGTCCTCACCTGACTTCCGGATCCATGATCCCAGGTAACATAAGTCGTAATTGTAATAGTAATATGGAATTGTAATAAGCAAGTTGGAAAAACCACTCGTTAAGTCCCGTGCTCCACTGGTAAGTCTTATGTAGTCTTAGTCAGAATAAATTATGGAACACATTGGTTTCAATGGGAGCGTCTCCACTGGTAAATCGTAAGTTACGACCTAAAGTGATTACTGATTATGTCCCATTGTTCCATCTTTTGACACATGACTCATGTGTTATATCCGGCAAGATGCCTGTGATTGGTTACTTTGGGTATAAATATGCAGTAAATGTGAGACGCATAGCATAGTCTTATATTTTTTATTAAATTACTTAAGACTTGTGTTACCAATGGAGCAAGGAGGCATTCATTTTGAGATTCTGACCAGTGGGACACGGGCCTATTAATGCATTTCATTAGTTAATGTAAATTACGATGGTTATTGTGAACTGTATATTTAGTTTGATTTACCAGGTGAAATGTTTTTGGAAATATGTTACATATTAACGTGCAACTGTAAAGCACTCCGTGTCAACGTGCAAAATGTGCAACTATCAAACTAGTTAGGAACCTGGCAATTCCGGTAAAATTCCGGCCGGAATTGACCCAATTCCGGCAATTCCGGCCGGAACCGGAATCGGGCAAAAACCGCCGGAATTCCGGCCGGAACGGAATTCCGGGATGTTCGCGCTTTCAGACCTTTGGCAGTTTAACCCGCCAAATTAGGATGTCTTCTAGATAATAAATCACCTTTAGCCTATGACAAGTATTTAATTCACTACACTAGTCGAAACCAATCTGTGCGCGATCATTCACCCGTTGGATATACCCGGGAGATTGGGTTCGACGGCTTAATTTTATTGCTATGTAAGCCTAATGTATTATTCGACTGACAGTATTATATAATCTCTGACAATATTATTCACCTTCGGGAAATATTAACAGTTCCTTTAGGACGTGGCGCTCTATCTATATAAACAGAGTTATGACTTAAACTACTCACAACGATATGGCTTAGTTACAATTCACATATATGGCGCATTCTTTAGGAAATGCTTCGTTATCAGTCTCACTCATACACAATGCTGCACAATACTGCACACTGATCTGCCGATCTTCACTGATTTTAGTCACATATAAAAGGAACACGGACCGAATCATGTAGGGTCTATCAAATAACATTAGATTCACTTCAAACCACTCAACATAGGTCGCAATCATTTATCTGTAACCCTTCTCTCTTACCTTCGGTGTATCAAGAATATTGGGTTTTCGGGGTTATTTGTCGTTATTCCAAATATAATAATTCATCAACCATATTATGAAGAACCGACAGTAAATAGCAGTATAACAATATAAAGTATGCACAGGTTGTTTGATTAGGTATGGTATGTTATGTTGTGATAAATGCAGTGATCAGACATCAGATAACGGATATATGTCCTTATAATTAAGCCTACTAGTGTAGGACTAAAAACTGAAAACACGGAGGTGCCAAAAGCCGGTTCTTAGGCTCTGGGCAAAACATAACACTGAACTACTGAGTTTCTGTATACACCTCCAACACAGAGACAACAAACGCTCTGATTGGTCAACCTGAACAACGAGAGAACAAAGAAACAAAGAAACGTCGACGTGGCAATATCAGCTGCTAGCCGTCGTCATGGTAGCGACACTGTTTTCAAGAGTATCGAGCTTTTACGTCACGGAATTACGGATTATGTCTTCTAAAGTACAAATACAGAAGAAATAGCTTTTATGTCCGCTAAAACACCAGTACAGCAAGGACACGGCCTTTTTATGCCTGGTAAACCAACTACAGAGTATTTTACGGGAAAAATAAGGAAAAATAACCAGACAATTCAGCAAAAGCTTTTACACCGCTCCCAGAAAATGGGATTTTCAGTCTATAAAATATAAAAATCACAGTTTCTAAAACATAAAGATACTCTAAACAGTTAGTCTTTCTTACGCAGACGGCGTTTACGCAGTTTTTTGAGGCTAGCAAGAGTCTTTTTCTCTTTGGGGGGAGCCACTTTACTAGGAGGGCCATAACTCCTGGGTGAAGGGTGCAATATGATTGCATCAGAAGGTGTAGGATTGTGGTCGAGGTATCTGCCGTTTCGATATGCTTCTCCTCGAGCTGATTTTCCTCCGCTCATAGCTGGATACGTTCATCCAAAACTCTCGCAGAGAATAGGATCGTCCAAGTTCGATAACTTCTTAGAGATTCTGGATTTCCCAATCGAATTGAGATAAGGCCAATTCGTTTATCGATTGGACTTACTGTTATAACTTACGTTTATCTGAACAAACGCAGGTTTCTCTTTTGATCTTTATAGAATAGCGTTTAACTCGTTTCATACAAAGCTCTCCTTCACCTTGATGAGGGGTTGTATCGCGTTAAACGGGGACGACCATACGGTTGGATAGTGATATTAGGTGTCCGCGTCACAATCCGGCTAGGTAAGATGGGCGGCTAGCTAGAAATCACTGTCGGAGTGTTACCGATTAATTGTTAGGGTAGCACTAGATCTTTGAGCAGTGAATACAGTCCGCGAGGATCCGCGACACCACCAGGATCGCAGGTCTGAGGTCCAACTAAGGAATGAGGAGGTTTGACCGAGTATTCCGGGACTCTGATCGTAGGTTTACTCCAGGATCGTTCGAGCCGAGTGAGCATAGGTGATACGTCAACAAGTTTCGGTTTCCGTGGATGTTTATGTCTTTCCGTTTATTAGTTGGGTCTAGGGCATTTATCGTAATAATACCAAAGACGCACGTCTGGTAAGGTAAACGCGGGTGATATTTATTTGTTGTTACAATGCTTCTATCAAGAATTCCAAATATACGTTGGAGTTACCGCGTCCATTTGTTTCTTTAGTGTCTTTTCTTTCGAGTCGATTTCGAATATAATTTTCGCATTCGAATTTCAGTTTATGGTTCCGACTCCGCTGGGCAGGATATATAGTCGACAGAGTCCGTATTGTATAAATCGATAGGATGACCAGTAGTTAAGAAGCCCATATACGTACCATTACGCTGCATATATCGAGCAGCGAATTTTCTATAGTCCAACTCTCGCGAGAGCTGCTCTTGGGACATTGGCGGTTCGATATAACGACCATCGTCCTCCGCAGCAGTTGGACTAACGTCACCGCGTATTAAGCTATCAACAAACGCTTGTAAAAGTAGAGTATATCGCTCCCCGATACTAAGACCATCTTCTATCAACTCCGTCATATCTGCTATATATGAGTTTATCCATATTATAATGAGTTTATATTTAGGCGAGCGGGCGTCGCTGCCTACCCAATCAACCCCCGGACAGTACGAGATCCTCAGCGCCGATGTGTCGTCGCCGCTGTACTTTCGCCAACGACGTAGCCGCACAACGACAACGACAACCGGCACAAGTCACTCGACTGTCCGTCCCAAAGGCTTAGATGTACTTCAGGTTTTCCTTGGAGAGTTAGGTTACTTTTACGATTGCGACTAGCTACTGTAAACACACCTTAGTAGTAACATTCGCCTATAAACTCACAAATACCACACACACAACTTGTCACAAATTACACACACTCGGGTCACTTGTCCGTTAGTCAATGCCTTCCAGAATGTCGCTGTATTATTATGTATCCTTGGATACTATCAGTGCACTATTTATTCCCTATGCTATTCAATGGGACAAGCTTTCTATTGTTCTTTTAACTCAATTCTAATTCTAGCGTGGTTGTTGCTATGGTGACATTATGCAAAGCTAGCGGTAGAATTAGAGTAATTCCAATGCATACAGATCTGGGATGTTATTTAATAGTAATTCTTTAATAGTCAATGTTCGGTTTTATACATGACTTTATGAATTTTATCGGCTATTGACTATGTTTGGGAGACTTTCGCACACTCATAGGCATAATAAGATAAATCTCCGCTCCCTTGATCTATTAATTAATGGAATTTTGGGAACTTTATAAATTGCGTAAAAATGGCAATTTATTAAATTCATTAAAAGGCATGAATTTAAATTTATTCCCTGAAATTTTATTATTTGGTAATTAAATGGACATATTTTGATTCTAGAACATGTCTAGGGACACAAGATCCTTAATTCTATGACAATTGTCTTTTTTAAGAATATCGGTAAATGCTACGATATATTAATTGACTAGAATTGTTGAAGGATCTGAATTTTACAGATTTTGATTTATTCGATTTGCAAATATTAAATAATTAATATTTGAGATGGGCACCGATTTATTCCAGAACTTGTCTGGGGACGTTAACCACTGATTCTAGAATTTGTCTTTCAAGTATATCGGTGGGTGCCACGATATCTTAATCGACTAGAATTACAGATGGTCAAAGGGTTTAACAGATCTATAATCCTAAGTCTATAATCCCGCTGCTAAGAAACTTTCGGGGCGCCATTAATTTCGCATATAAATACCTAGCTATGTTAGTCCTATTACCATACCTGATGTTTAGTGTATCCCAAACTTGTCTTAATCCATCTGGATGTCCAATAAATTTTAACGCCATTGACTTGGGAGGTCCTTCCAAACATTCGATGAGGAATCTAAGTTTCTCTCCGTTAGATAGTACAGAGTTCTGTATGTTATCTTTATAATATTCATTAAAAGGTAACCATTTCATCTCATCTCCATTGAACTTGACGATCTCTCCCACCTTTACCGCTTGCCGGGCTTCGGTTCTAGCCATTTGACGCGTAAAACTTTCTTGGGCCATCGTGTTATTTAATATCGAGTTATCGGTATATAAATTTCTCGGATTATGATCAGTTCTATAGGGAATGTCATTATCAACAGGTATATAATTACCCTTAATAGGGTTCATTATAGGAGTTTCTACTTCGCTAGCAGTATAAATGCATGTAGGCTCCACACCTTGCGCATGAGATACTTCAGACCTAACGGGTTGACACATTGTTACAGGGGGTGGTGGTATACCCTTTTGTAAATTTACTAATTTATCGCGCTCTAGCGCGATATTTTGCTGCACTTCTTGCAACTCTAACTTACTTTCCCTCACTGTTCCCTTTAAATGTTGGACAGTCCCTTCCAACTCTCGGACCTGTTGGGAGGAGCGTATCCGATTCTCCTTCATCTCTCCGAGGAGAATATCCATCCCCCGCCGTCTCTCGTCTACCCAATCAACCGCCGAAACGGGATCCGCCAACGTCGTAGCGGGCAGACGAGGGACAACGGGCGACAAATTTGGAATATTTCGCTCGGGGTCCAGGACCTGAACTGTCTCCTGGGCAGTTCTACGGGGCATAGGTAGCTTAGTGCTATGCAGAGGGAATTTATAGGTAGCTTCAGGGAGCACAGGTGTATCTATTACCGAAGGGGTGATTTCAAGAACAGGCCTACTTATTTCAGGCTCATCTACTATAGTAGGGAGTCTTTCTATTGTAATTATTTGGTCTGTGGGTTCTGTACTCTCTAAGTTGGTGTTATTTAGTTGCCTTCTAACAGCTGGGGGCAAATCAGGCAATTTCTGACGGTGGAATGTTCTTTTACGTCTGCTTAGGTGGGATCGATTTCCTCCGCCTTCAGTGTCGGTGGTATCGCCTTCCTCAGATGATGTATAACCTTGTCGTTTGGGAGTAGATCGATTCATCATCTGCATATTACTAGCTGTTAACTGTTTATTAAAGTTATCTTGCCTCTCTTGAAGATTTTCCAACTCTAGTTGGGTTGTCTCTTCAGATGCCCTCCGTTCTGCTTCTGCCACTGCTATCTTTCTTTCCGCTTCTGCTGCTGCCGCTTTTGCCTCTGCCGCTGCCGCTTTTATTGCTGCAGCTGCCGCTTTTGCCTCTGCCACTGCCTCTGCTGCCTTTCTTTCCGCTTCTGCCGCTGCCACTGCCGCTGCTGCTGTCTTTCTATCTTCTATACGTTTTTTCCTTACTTGTTCTTCCTTTTCTCTAGCGATGCGGAGTTGTTCATCGAATTTAGCTTGGTTCGCCGCTAACCTATCCACATCAATCGCATCTAACACAAGTTTGGCTCCTTCGCTATTAGGGCTAAGTCCCTCTAGCCTTCTCCTCAACTCTTCATCTCCCAAAAAACGCTGATAGTCTGACAGATAAATGTCAATGGCATCCCTCTTATGCGGTTTCTCTGCTGTCACTTCGCTCTCGGTTGTATCTAGTAGACTGTCTGACAGGTTCTGCTTTGCGTCAGACATGCTTATGTGTACAGTTGAATGTCTACTGCTGTATTACAGTCTGAGCAAGTCTAGTAACTCAGTATTAACTGCTAGCCTAGTAATTAATTACCGGTACTACTACTCAGTGTAGCGTGGTATATATAATATATTAGAATACCGGTATGCTTATAGTATATATAACTATTATTACAGACTAGGTTTATCACAGAATACCGGTATAACTTTAGCACAAATATATATAAATATATAATAGGCCTATCGGGAATACCGGTATACAGCTTACAGTTTGTAGTATATATAATTCTGGACTAGAATTAATTATAAGTACCAGTATAATTTCAGCCTAAATTTATAGAAATAAAGATAATAGGCCTATCGTAAATACCGGTATGCAGGTTACACTTATAGTGTATATATATAAGTATAATTACAAACTAGAATTAATTACAGAATACCGGTATGATTTCAACCTAAAATTTATAGAAATAAATATAATAAGCCTATTGTAAATACCGGTATATCAATTATTTTAAATAACTGAATTTCTGAATTTCAAGGGTTACTTGGTTACTTTACTTACTTTATTACCGTTATTTGAGCAGTAATCCAACTGATATTGAGACCTAATGGTTGTATGGTAGGCCTACTATTTATAAATCGTTAGATTTGATTTATAATATATATATACCCGTTTAATGGGTTTTGTCAATGTTGAAATAAATGTTATTATTTCTGGGGAGTAATCACTACACAAAGCGGTGCACTTTCAGTGAAGTGTTACTTATAGGACACTAAAACAAATAATGCTAATTTACCTAAGTTACTTAATACTACAAATTACGTACAATTCGGGTGAGATTACAATCTCTAAATAAACACAAAAATTTACAAAAACACAAATACGAATTTTTAGGGTAATTTTACAAGAAGTCTACAAACCAGTCTAACAAAGGGTTAGAATCTGGTTATTACAACGGACAGGGTACTGCGGTATTTGAAATAATAAGTAGTAGTAAGTACACTGCGTTGTCCAGATAGGAAAATACCACCGCCTGACGACCTATAGCCGTATCGCTACAGGTACTACGTTATGTATCACGGAGTGTTCCTACCTAGAAGTTAATAGAGCTAATCGAACGTGCCTATCAACCACTTTACAACACAAATATAATGCCTACTAATTACTTTCGGAAAGCACTGTACACTAAACCCTAAATTAGGTACGAGTACTTGTATAACATATAATCTGTAGTTAAATATACTTGAACAGCTAAAAGAACCACGGCATCTGCTGGAGTGACCGATGCACAAAATCACCAGTCTTTACCTACGCCAAGCAGCCCGTGTAGTACCGGGGTTAATTTAACTATAGCGGTATGTATAACAAACACAATTACTGTAGGAACAAACTTGGGGAATGAATGTTGCGGATAATCGCATAAACTCTGAATAATAAATATTACGCTACGCGTACAAACTACTCAAACAAAATGCAGACCGAACACTGACAGACTACTATCAAGCCTAAACAAACTACGGTATATGCAGACTCCGAAATAATTAGGTAGTATGCGTTCTAACCCAGTAGTACGACTTATTCTTTAATTGGGGGTTTACCTTACAGCGTTCGCTGCCCCTACTTCCTAACCGTTCTTTATCGGACAAGTGATCTACACACGCTGCAATCCGCTCAGACCTAATAACAGCCAGACAACTATCCAGCCTACAAATTATCTAAATAAAATTATACGCTACCCGTACAGACTTACACAAACAAAGTACAGACTAAACGATGGCAGACTACTCTCAAGCCCAAATAAACTACAGGACATGCAGACTCCGAAATGATTAGGGAGTATGCGTTCTAACCCAGTAGTACGACTTATTCTTTAGTTGGGGGTTTACCTTACAGCATTCGCTGCCCCTACTTCCTAACCGTACTTAATCGGACAGGTGATCTACACACACTGCAATCCGTTCGGACCTAACAGCAATCAGACAACAGCTCAACCTACAAATTGTCTGCACAATCTGATCAGGCTTACACGCCTTCTGTTCAATACTGGCCTACAAACAAATAAAACTTGACAGAAATAAGTAAAATCTCAATAAAAACCAGGCGTCCCCGATTAATTATTAAGACCTACCGGCATATATAATCAAATCGAATAATACTGCTGTACTTATACGGAAGTACCGGTTAGGACAGTTAGGCCTACGGACCTACAGAAGTACCGGTTCTGGCAGTTGGACCTACGGGCCTACGGCAGTACCGGTTCTGGCAGTTGGGCCTACTGACCTACAGATGGACCGTTCAGGTTTACCGGTTGACCGGTACTTTCAACTTTATTGCTTACTGCAATAAAGAAGCTATATCCGTTATTGTTCGTGCTTTCAGACCTTTGGCAGTTTAACCCGCCAAATTAGGATGTCTTCTAGATAATAAATCACCTTTAGCCTATGACAAGTATTTAATTCACTACACTAGTCGAAACCAATCTGTGCGCGATCATTCACCCGTTGGATATACCCAGGAGATTGGGTTCGACGGCTTAATTTTATTGCTATGTAAGCCTAATGTATTATTCGACTGACAGTATTATATAATCTCTGACAATATTATTCACCTTCGGGAAATATTAACAGTTCCTTTAGGACGTGGCGCTCTATCTATATAAACAGAGTTATGACTTAAACTACTCACAACGATATGGCTTAGTTACAATTCACATATATGGCGCATTCTTTAGGAAATGCTTCGTTATCAGTCTCACTCATACACAATGCTGCACAATACTGCACACTGATCTGCCGATCTTCACTGATTTTAGTCACATATAAAAGGAACACGGACCGAATCATGTAGGGTCTATCAAATAACATTAGATTCACTTCAAACCACTCAACATAGGTCGCAATCATTTATCTGTAACCCTTCTCTCTTACCTTCGGTATATCAAGAATATTGGGTTTTCGGGGTTATTTGTCGTTATTCCAAATATAATAATTCATCAACCATATTATGAAGAACCGACAGTAAATAGCAGTATAACAATATAAAGTATGCACAGGTTGTTTGATTAGGTATGGTATGTTATGTTGTGATAAATGCAGTGATCAGACATCAGATAACGGATATATGTCCTTATAATTAAGCCTACTAGTGTAGGACTAAAAACTGAAAACACGGAGGTGCCAAAAGCCGGTTCTTAGGCTCTGGGCAAAACATAACACTGAACTACTGAGTTTCTGTATACACCTCCAACACAGAGACAACAAACGCTCTGATTGGTCAACCTGAACAACGAGAGAACAAAGAAACAAAGAAACGTCGACGTGGCAATATCAGCTGCTAGCCGTCGTCATGGTAGCGACACTGTTTTCAAGAGTATCGAGCTTTTACGTCACGGAATTACGGATTATGTCCTCTAAAGTACAAATACAGAAGAAATAGCTTTTATGTCCGCTAAAACACCAGTACAGCAAGGACACGGCCTTTTTATGCCTGGTAAACCAACTACAGAGTATTTTACGGGAAAAATAAGGAAAAATAACCGGACAATTCAGCAAAAGCTTTTACACGGGACATCCCTAGTCACTGTCAACCAAATCAAAAGCAGCCGATTGGCCAAGAAGTATTAAGATGCGTTGGCGTTGTATCACACATCTCCACATATCACACATCTCCACATAGATGTATCAGCAGTTACTCGCACAGTTTCGAAACTTCGCATAGTTATAACTGTATAAAGATCGTCAGTCTGCGTTTAGGAAAAATATTTTATGACAAAACAGGACAAGCGACGAGCGCAACGAGGCATATAATGAAGACGAGTACTGCGTTGACTAAATTATTATATAAACCACCTGGCTTCACATATTGATCGCATCCCTAGTTATTATTATTATAAAGATCGTCCTAGCCTGCGTTTAAGAAATATATTTAAATACAAAACAGGACGAACGCAAAGAGGCTTATAATGAAAACGAGTACTGCGTTTATTATATTCCTATAAACCACCTGGCTTTGCATATTTAACGTGCGATTGGAAATAAGTTCGTGCTACCCTTCCGTGGGTGGTAGATGTCGCGGTTATGTATTGGTGGTTGGGAAGGGTGGGGGGGGGGGGGATTAAAAGGGGTGAACACGTACTGTCCCCCTTTCTTTGATTGATTGGTGGTGTGGGTAAATTTCTCAAAACCTGATTTTGTGATACAGTCGCTCAATTTTAATTTGTATCTAATAACTAGGCCTCGTGCTGCGCGAAGGCCCCACGAACGTGTAGTAAGTCGTTTTGAAGTCGACATAGTACGGTCTCAACTGAGTGATTTTTTTTTTTGAAGTTTTTAAGATTTTCTGAGTCGAGTTTTTGCTTTTTAATCACCGGCTTGAGTACGGCTTGTTTTGCAGCCAGTGGATATTCTCCAGAATTGAGCGATGCGATAACAACTTCGTGTACAAGTGGTGCCCAGTCTTGTGAAACTTGAATGAGTATATTTGTTGTATGTACCAGGCATCTATAGTCTCATCCACCGATGGTAAGTAATAGTCTGACCACAAAGGAGGAATATTTGTAACAACCGCTGGTGACGCTATTGCTAGTGCAGGCTGTATATTACTTAAAGTGTCCCTATGACTTCTCACTTTATCATCAAAGAATGTAGCAAACCTGTTTGAAAGTTCTTCATCAAAGTGAGATTCAGGCAATGGCGCTTGTTGATGGGAGAGTGATTTCACAAATTTAAATAGTTCACTGACATTATCAGTAGAAAGCTTGTTGGTATAGTAGTTGGTGGCATATTTGTTGCATTCACTATAATACTCTATGTATTCTTTGCAAAAGTTTCGGTAAATAATTCTTGCTTCTGGTCTCTTTAGTTGATGCCATTTGCGTTCTAGTTTACGTCTTTGTCTTTTTCGTTGTTTTAGCTCGGCATTGAACCAAGGTTTCTTTTGTCTAGGTTTAATAGTTATAGTGCGTTTTGGTGCCACAATATCCTTTATAATATATAAACAATATCAATATCCACAATATCCGCTATTTGTTCGAGTACTTGGTTATAGCTGTCATATAGTTCAGATGGTGAAACACCAACGATATTAGAACAGTTCAATTCATTTGTTAGTACATCTAAGTTACAATTCTTCCAGTCATGGACAGGTTTGTTTTCTTGCATATTCTATACAATGAATGATTTCTAATATTTAAATTAACATAGAATGAGACGGGAAATAATTCCATTATTAGAATCCACATCTATAGATTGACTGTCAATCAGATCTGTGCAGTCAGAATGTGTAATAACTACATCTAATGTTTGAAATAAATGTTATTATTTCTGGGGAGTAATCACTACACAAAGCGGTGCGCTTTCAGTGAAGTGTTACGTACAGGACACTAAAACAAATAATACTAATTTACCTAAGTTACTTAATACTACAAATTACGTACAATTCGGGTTGAGATTACAATCTCTAAATAAACACAAAAATCTTACAAAAAACACAAATACGAATTT
>JAUCBJ010006767.1:0-37064 GCA_032718475.1 Nemertoderma westbladi | reverse complement strand
CCCCATTCACGCAGGTCCCATTCACGCATTGATGTTTGGGTTAGTCATGCTACGGTTAATAAGAGCCCGAGCAGCCCTAGATTATTGATGGATGACTCGGGGTCAAACTGGTCCACTTTATTTTTGGGTGAGGGTAATTTATGTTTTGGGCCCCGCTCGTGTCTTTATATTTAATTCTACCTTTACCTACTGTATGGCAAAAATAATACAAATGTATTGTATATTATATTGCACAGTGCCTATTGTGTTGTATATTTCGTTTGTTGTAGTACAATTTATTCATTTCGCGTCCCTATCTGATTGATTTGTATCAAATTAAATTGCCTTTGGCAACATTATTTGATGCAAATCGATTGATTAAACAATTAATTAATTGTTTAATCGACCAATTAATTAATTGATTAATTAATTAATGACCTACTTAACACCCAAGGTGCGAAGTAGGTCCAACTGTCGCCGAGGATGGGTTCATCTTACTACTGATCTATCTACTAACAGCTTCGTCTTAAGTTTACGACGACAGATCGCTCGCTTCGGGACGAGTAATACCATGAGATCGGATAAAGGAACGAACTTCATAGGTGCCAACAACGAGATACAGGCTTACGTGAAGGACTGGAACCAAAGACAGGTGGACGACCAGCTAAGGATAACAGCGTCTAGCTGGACCTTCAACGCCGCTGACACCCCTTGGTGGGGAGGAAGTTGGGAGAGATTAATTCGAAGTGTCAAAACTGCATTTAACTTTATAGTGCCATGCCGCGCGTATCTCACCGACGAACTTTTGCGGACGTTAATGGAGGAAATCGCTGCCTATCTCAACGAGAGACCGCTTATGCCAGTCTCATCGAGTCCCGATTCCCTGGAAGCGCTAACACCCGCGCACTTCCTACTGAAGAAACCCGTAGCCATGCTCCCACGATCGGAGATTGCCGACGGAGACGAATACTGCCGTCGAACTTGGCAACTTATGCAGTTGCTATCCCGTCGTTTCGCTGACCATTTCGAGAAACATTATCTGCCCACGCTACAACTTCGAACTAAGTGGTTTGCGCAGCAAGAAAACGTCAGCGCCGGAGATATGGTGCTTATTGTAGATCCAGACCTCCCACGTAAACGGTGGCAGACAGGTCGTATCATCGAGACCCACATCTCAGATGATGGTTTAGTACGCTCGGTAGAACTCATCGTCATGCGGCGTAACTTCAAGAAGCCAGGCATCATCTTTGAGACGCAACAACTCAATCGCCCAGTTGGTCGTTTATGTTTACTGGAAAGAGACAGAGAACTCTCCGGGAACTATGGAAGGCAAGACACTCTTCCCACGACCACCTCCCTAATTCCTCAAACATCTAGGGACTCCTTAACGTGATACGTCTGGAGTGGGTGTATGACTATATTGTTTTATCTATTTTATTATATTTTATATGCGAACTTTATTATGTACTTTATTATAATCATTTTTATTCAATTTTATTTAGTGAAATGTTATTTTAGTGATTATTTAGTAGATTAGTGCAATATATTTGTGTTTATTACGTACGTAATTACTTATAATATATTAGTGTGACGGCGAGAAAATAATTATTTTTCTCTTTCCTTACTGTCCGTATCATATTATAAATACGCGACTACAGTAAAATGAAATGTCCGTACTTCTTAAAGTACAATAAAGCCACTACTATATTCAAGTATTATTGGTAGGCAGAGTATTAGGAATGCAAAGTTCAGATCCTCGTGTCTCGGCTAAACCAAGCTCTGGGTAGACCTTGGAAACGACTTGCCTCTTCACACTGACATTGCTTCGTGCGATATTGCTCTTCTACCTTATATTAAATAATACATATAGTAGCGTGATGTCCTTCTAACAGTAGAGTAAAACGCAAATAAATCTGTTAAACCTTTTGACCATCTGTAATTCTAGTCGATTAAGATATCGCGGCACCCACCGATATACTTGAAAGACAAATTCTAGAATCAATGGTTAACGTCCCCAGACAAGTTCTGGAATAAATCGGTGCCCATCTTAAATATTAATTTAATATTTATTAAAATCTGTAAAATTCAGATCCGTTAACAATTCTAGTCGATTAAGATATCGTAGCACTTCCCGATACTCTTAAAAGACAAATTTCATAGAATTAAGGATCCTATGTCCCCAGACCTGCTCTGGAATCAAATTGTGTCAATTTTAACATCAAATAATAAAATTCACGGGAATAAATTTAAATTCATATTTTTAAATGAATTTCATAAATTGTCATTTGTACAATTTATAACATTCCCAAAATTCCATTAATTAATAGATCATGGGAGCGGAGATTCATCCTATTGAGTGTATTAGAGTGCGAGAATCTCCAACATATAGTCAATAGCCGATAAAATTAATAAAATCATGCATAAAGAGGATATTGACAATTAAAGAATTATTATTAAATAGCATCCCAGATCTGTATGCATGAGAATTACCCTAATTCTACCGCTAGCATTCCATAATGTCACCATAGCAACACCCACGCTAGAATTAGAAGCAAGTTAAAAGAACAATAGAAAGCTTGTCCCATTGCCTAGCATAGAGAACATAGCACACTGTTAGTATCCAAGGATACACAGTAATAACGTGACATTCTGGAAGGCACTGACTAACGGACAAATGGCCTGTGTGTGTGCAGTTGTTGACAGTTGTGTGGAATTTGTGCGTTTATAGGTGAATGTTACTGCTAAAGTATGTTTACCGTAGCTAGTCGCAATTGTAAAAATAGCCCAACTCTCCTATAGATAGAACCTAAGTGGATCCAAGCCTTTGGGACGGACAGTGGAGTGACTTGTGCCGGTTATCGTTGTCGTGCTGTTGCTACATGTTGGCGTAAACACCGCGACGACGGTACATCGGCGCTGAGAATCCCACTGTCCGGGGGCAAAGAAAAGTAGGCAGCGACGCCCACTCGCCTAAATACAAGCTTATTTGATATTAATAAACTCAGATAGCAGATATGACGGAGTTGAATAGGCTTTCCAGGATTTGGAAGTCACCTAGAATTAATCGGAAACTTAAGGTCCGATTATTTAGAGCAGCAGTAGTTCCAGTACTCCTCTACGGGAGTCCATGCTGGGCTCTAACTGCTGAGGACACCAAATCTCTGGATGGCACATTCACAAGAATGCTACGCCGGGTACATTGTGTCAAGTACAATGCACACATCTCCAACCAGACACTATATAACATTGGAGGTGTCTCATTGGTTCCCCCAAGCTTGACACTAGAACAAAATCGCCTCCGCTTTGCAGGACATTGCTTTCGCCGTGAGGACCAGCCAGTGCATAATCTTGTACTTTGGCAGCCTCATGGAGTGAATAAGCATGGTGGACAGCCCATGACTTTCTTGAGACGCATCTTAAAGGACACTGGCCTTAAAGATGCGGATGATCTAGCAAATGTCATGGGTGATAGGGAGTTGTGGCGGTGCAATTTTGTTGACAAGCCGGCACAGCATTCTTAAAAATGCAGCTGCAATGCAGCATGCCGATCCTAGTAGTATGACGGAGTTAATCGAAAATGATCTTGGTATTAGGGAGCGATATACTCTACCTTTGCAAGCATTTGTGGATAGCTTAATACGCGGTGAAGCCGATCCAACCATTACGGAGGACGATGGTCGTTATATCGAACCGCCGATGTCCCAAGAGCAACTTGCGCGTGAATTGGACTATCGAAAATTCACCACTCGCTATACGAATCGTAATGGTACGTATATGGACTTCCTAACGACCGGCCATCCTATCGACTTACATGATACGGACGATGTAGATACAGAAAGGGAAATGGTTCTATTTAAATATCATACCCAGCGGAGTCGTAACGATAAGCCGAGAATAGATCACGAAAATTCTATTCGTAATAGACTAGAAAGAGAAAACGTTGAAGAACCGGATAAACGCATCGACTTCAACGAATACTTAGAGTTTTTGAGAGAAACCTATCTCAACGTCGCTAGTCAGCAGAACTTAGAGACTCGATATCCTCAAGGTATCCATCACGACCCTGTAGTAGAACTCAAACGGCTCTATTTCACTATGATGTATCTTACCGCCGATCGTCCACTACCTGTTATCCCGGATAGTTTTGAACAAATGGAAGAATACTGCAAAACTGGAGAACGAACACCCGCGTTTCCTCTACAGGACGTACGTCTTTGGTATTATTGTGACGAGTGTCCTAGACCTAACCAACAAACTGAAAGACATAAACATCCGCGGAGACGTTGCGCTAAACATAGTTTTACGCGTTACACTTACGGGAGTTTCGAGCGAAACCTGTTCGACGTACCACCCACGATCGCTCGTCTTAAACGATCACTGAATAAACCCATGATCAGAGTTCTGGAATACTCGGTCAGGCCTCCTCATTCCCTAGTGAGACCTCAAACTCTTGATCCTAACAGTATCACTGATCCTCCCGAACTATATTCCCTGTTCAAAGACTTAGTGTTACCCGAACAACTAATCGGTGGTGCTCCGGTAGTGGGTTCGTTAGACATCCGCCCATCCTACTTAGCCGGATTGGGACGCGGGCAGCTAATATCGCCCTTTGATCCTTACAATCGTCCAGGATTAAACCCGATACAACCCGCCACGGAAGTCGAGGAGAGTGTTATAAGAAACGCTTTAGACGCCATTCGACAGAAAATCGGAAAGGGAACACAAGATTGTTTAGAGAAACGTAAATTACAACAACAAGTCCAATCGGTGAAGGAGTTAGCCTTGCCACAGTTCGATAGAGAAATCCAAAACCTCGAGGAAGACATCGAGCTTGGACGCACGTATTCTCTACAAGAATTTTTAGATGAACGCTTACAGAGACAAGCAGAAGAAAATCTAATCGAAGAGAAACACACGAAACTGGAAGAAAGAGAAGAAGCCGCTTTAGCCCAACCTGAAGCTCAAATTCTCATGACGGACCTCTACTCTAAAACCGTTCGTCATCCCTCTATGATTCCACATTTCGGAGACAAGCTCTTCGCGACGATACAACCTCAACCGGTTGATATCAGTACAGGATCGCAAAACCTTATCGCTGACGCCCCTATGTTACAGCGTCCGCCGATCGAGGCCGCTCGTGTTGACGGTATACTCGTTGAACCTCCGGACAATCGAGCGGATCTTGTCCGTCGTATGGTACACGATGTCAACATATGCGCTAGACCTTTACAGAACTCGTTTTACGGGATTAAAGACCACCCTTATTACGTTAATCTGACTCAATATTATATGGTAAAACCAGAAGACCCGACACATGATTTAAAGTTTCTACCACTAATAAATCCTCTAGACATTGTCGAACTCGAACAATTGCAGAAACATCTGGATCAGTTAGTAAAGGTAAACTCATTTAGAAAACCATATAACATTTCTCGAATCGAGAAAGATATAGAACCTCCTTATAACATCGATGGATTTATTAAAACTCGATTAGTCCATTGGAATCTAGATGTATTATTTGAAGAAGAGAAAATACAAAGATTTGGAAATGTGGAGACGTATACCACTCGGCATATGAAGTATAGTGATCTCCCTGACGCTAACCAATGCGCCACCTTGTGGCATCCAGTAGGGATGACCCTAGAGAATGCCACCAAGGAGTGGAATGAAACTCTTAATGTTATCGAGACGTATGGAGTTGTCACCTACGATAATGAAGGTAGCGTTCCGGTCGGAGAGCTAGGAACTACGCGCATGATCCACATCCGCGGATTAGCTGGTTCTACCCACGTGTTTACTCGAGCGTGTTCCGACTTGATTGATTATTCTTTTGAAACTCTCACCGAAACACAAAAGAATCTCCGACATGGACAATTCGAACTCGCGCAGCGTTACGTCATTGACACCGAACGCAAACCGGCCATGGGCATCGATGGATCGATGTTACCCCAGCCCGTACTCGAGATGTTGTTCAACGAAAGAATCCTTAAAATCGGCTCAGCTGTTTATGGAGATCTCCAAAACGACTTTCGAAATATGGAGGACATTCCATACCCTTTCGTTGATACTCAGCTGATTGCTCCCTGGGCAGAAGGTCGAGGTTTCTTCCGCACCATGTATGCTAATACGTCTAGCAACATTACCAAGGTGCAACGAACTTCCATCGGACATCTTGCCTTTCAGGAATACGGATGGAATTTCAAGGTCGGAAATCCCATTAACTATCAACAGGTATACGGAGACCATTATTCTCGATTATACTTTGATGGACCATTGACCGCACCTGGCGCCGTGTATAGCTTCATGAGTGTTCCGCTCCGTCCCTCCTTAGCTATATACACGATCTTTGAAAACACCGCACTTGCCGGTTGGCTAGCCGATGTGTGCAGTCGTACTATACGCGCCCATCCATTAATACTTGGGACCAAACTCGCGAAACTAGATGAACATAATAAATTCATCCGTTTCGAATGTTTCCGGAGATTTTTAACCCCGTTTCGCAACGTGGATAGCCAATTTAAAGACCGCGCTTTGACCAAACTCAGCCTAAGAAACTCAGCTGCAGAGAAGTTGGATAGCGCTGGATTCGCCATTTTCCAAGAGATTTGTATATCGAACTTGCACTCCTCAGTTATACAAAGACCTCGAATCCCCACAGGTTATTCTGTCGTGGAAATTCAGACGATAGGTCCACCTGAAGAGACAGACACGCCCACTTCAGCTATGCACTTGGAAGACGAACCAATATGTCTAGAATCTGAAGAGATTCAGCCTATCGCGCCCCGGACCAGCGACAACGATTACATCATAGAATGGTATCAAGGCCCACAGTGTCTCACTGCGTACGATTATCGCCATGCCAACTATGTTTCTAGGCAACGTTGTCGGTTATGCGCATCGAGAGACCACGATACGCCCATGGACACCAACGTCCGCTGTTCCTATTTCCAAGAACAACCGACTATGGAAATTTATTGCGCATATTGCAGACTCAATAACCTGCATATCTTTGCGGTTTGCCCTCAATTTATGACTCAATGTCACCATTGTCAACTAAAGGGACATGCTAGTTTCGACTGCCCTTTTAATCACGATTTGGAAAGCGTAGATGAAATGATCACACTGCGTTACATCAGAGCTTGGGAAGCGAACGCTGATTTACATTGTGATTCGCGCCATCGCTATTATCCCGGACGCGCTTACGAAGGAGTTTATGCGTTCCATCCTTATCTATTCGCTTCTGTTGAACAGAAATCACGCATATCGAGTTACGAGCTACTGAAGCGCGTCGGAGAATGTATTTCAACTAAATTCGTACGCAAATTTCTCAGGAGTGTTAATCCTAGCGACCTTCATTCCTATAACTTAATCAATTATATCCGTCAGGATCCAGACTATGGAGACTTGTTTGTTAACTCACACCCCGAGTTGCAGGAAGTACATCGACGGCCTTACGAATACCGAGCCCGCGAACGCGAGTTGGAAAGGACCATTAAACCCCGGAAGTTTCTAACTGCCTATGGTCCACCCACGGCCCTCGTTCAGACCACTCGTAAAGGACCCGTAAGAGCGGCTGTCTTGAAACGAGCTCTCAAAGCCGTTAGACCCCTCTCACCTGACGTTGATGTCAATCAACCCGGTACTTCGACTGGCGGATACACCGACCATAATCCTACACCCTCTGATGCAATCATATTGCACCCTTCACCCAGGAGTTATAGCCCTCCTTGTAAAGTGGCTCGCCCCAAAGAGAAAAGGACTCTTGCTAGCTTTAAAAAACTGCGTAAACGCCGTCCGCGCAAGAAAGACTAACTGTTTAGAGTATTTACGTATATTAGAAACTGTGATTTTGTATATTTTATAGACTCAAATCCCATTTTCTGGGAGCGGTGTAAAAGCTTCTGTGGGATATAACTGGCCCCTTTGCTTCGCAATCCAGTTTCCCCCCAGGCGCTGGAATACTCTAAAAAGGTTCTATAACTGTATAAATATTCCCCTCGCCCTCAAGGTACCGTTACAGGTGTTTTTAACGGACATAAAAGTCATTTTGCTATATACGTGTTTTAGCGGACATGGTAAGACAAAAAACCTGCAATGCGGCAAATACCTTTCATAGCTTAGCCGTGATGATTCATATTACGACATCTAACAGCTGGTTGCTGACATGGAAACAGCCATTGGACGCATGGTTCTTTGTTTGGCTTGAGCCAATCAGAGCGATTTTTCCTGTCGACGGTGTAGCTTTTCGGTCGATCATAAGGAGAGTGTTCAGTCTTACTGTTTTTTCTGGATACTTTGTTGTTATTGCTGTCTAGGCCAGGAACAACGGCTCTAGAATCAATTCGTTTCATACTTTTATAAGAAACATTAGTAGGCTTAAATTATAGAGCGTATGACTGTTATCCAATCTAATCTTAACAATTCCATTCATAATTCAATACTTTGTTGTTATTACTGTTTAACATACATTATTATACTGCTATTTACTGTTGTGTTTGGTTGAATATCATTTGGAGAACATATATAAAGAACCCAAATTTCCCAATTTTCTTGATACACTACAGGTTAGAGAGACGGGTTATATATAGCGATTGCGACTTATATTGTTGTGGTTTGTAGTGAATTTAATGCTATTTAATAAGCACTACATTGGTCCGTTGCTATTCCCTTTATATATGATAAAATTCATTGACGGTCGGCAAATTAGTGAGCAGTATTGTGTGTTACCGGTATTGTGCATGATTGTGATTGATAACTAAGCATTTCCTAAAGAATGCGCCTCATACGTGAATCTTAAGCCTTACCGACTTACCGTTGTGATTAGTATAAGTCATATCTCTGTTTACTTAGATAGAGCGCCACGTCCTAAAGGAACTGTTAATATTTCCCGAAAGTAAATAATATTAGTCAGAAATTAATTATTAACGATCAATCGAATAATACAATACAGTAAGCTTCACTGCAATAATAATTTAAGCCGACAGAATCCAGTCTCCCGGGATTATCCAGCGGGTGAATGGACGCGCACTAGGCTGGCTTCTGCTAATGTTGTGTTTGTTGGTATTAAATATTTGTCTTCTTCTAAAAGTATATTTATAAACCAAAAGACATATAAATTTTGGCAGGTTAAACTGCTAAAGGTCTTCAAAAGCGCGTACAGAGATATCAGTCTACACACACCCCCAGTGCTGTAGGTGCGGGAGATATCAGTCTACACACACCCCCAGTGCAGTAGGTGCGGGAGATATCAGTCTACACACACCCCCAGTGCTGTAGGTGCGGGCCGATGCATTATGTGAGATATCAGTCTACACACACCCCCAGTGCTGTAGGTGCGGGCCGATGCATTGTGTGAGATATCAGTCTACACACACCCCCAGTGTTGTAGGTGCGGGAGATATCAGTCTACACACACCCCCAGTGCTGTAGGTGCGGGCCGATGCATTATGTGAGATATCAGTCTACACACACCCCCAATGCTGTAGGTGCGGGCCGATGCATTGTGTGAGATATCAGTCTACACACACCCCCAGTGCTGTAGGTGCGGGAGATATCAGTCTACACACACCCCCAGTGCAGTAGGTGCGGGAGATATCAGTCTACACACACCCCCAGTGCTGTAGGTGCGGGAGATATCAGTCTACACACACCCCCAGTACTGTAGGTACGGGCCGATGCATTGTGTGAGATATCAGTCTACACACACCCCCAGTGCAGTAGGTGGGGGAGATATCAGTCTACACACACCCCCAGTGCTGTAGGTGCGGGCCGATGCATTGTGTGAGATATCAGTCTACACACACCCCCAGTGCAGTAGGTGTGTGAGATATCAGTCTACACACACCCCCGGTGCAGTAGGTGCGGGAGATATCAGTCTACACACACCACCAGTGCAGTAGGTGCGGGAGATATCAGTCTACACACACCCCCAGTGCTGTAGGTGCGGGAGATATCAGTCTACACACACCCCCAGTGCTGTAGGTGCGGGCCGATGCATTGTGTGAGATATCAGTCTACACACACCCCCAGTGCTGTAGGTGCGGGAGATATCAGTCTACACACACCCCCAGTGCTGTAGGTGCGGGCCGATGCATTGTGTGAGATATCAGTCTACATACACCCCCAGTGCAGTAGGTGCGGGCCGATGCATTGTGTGAGATATCAGTCTACACATACCCCCAGTGCTGTAGGTGCGGGAGATATCAGTCTACACACACCCCCAGTGCTGTTGGTGCGGCAGATATCAGTCTACACACACCCCCAGTGCTGTAGGTGCGTGAGATATCAGTCTACACACACCCCCAGTGCAGTAGGTGCGGGCCGATGCATTGTGTGAGATAGCAGTCTACACACACCCCCAGTGCAGTAGGTGCGGGAGATATCAGTCTACACACACCCCCAGTGCTGTAGGTGCGGGAGATATCAGTCTACACACACCCCCAGTGCTGTAGGTGCGTGAGATATCAGTCTACACACACCCCCAGTGCTGTAGGTGCGTGAGTTATCAGTCTACACACACCCCCAGTGCAGTAGGTGCGGGCCGATACATTGTGTGAGATATCAGTCTACACACACCCCCAGTGCAGTAGGTGCGGGAGATATCAGTCTACACACACCCGCAGTGCAGTAGGTGCGGGAGATATCAGTCTACACACACCCCCTGTGCTGTAGGTGCGGGCCGATGCATTGTGTGAGATATCAGTCTACACACACCCCCAGTTCTGTAGGTGCGGGCCGATGCATTGTGTGAGATATCAGTCTACACACACCCCCAGTGCTGTAGTTGCGGGAGATATCAGTCTACACACACCCCCAGTGCAGTAGGTGCGGGAGATATCAGTCTACACACACCCCCAGTGCTATAGGTGCGGGCCGATGCATTGTGTGAGATATCAGTCTACACACACCCCCAGTGCTGTAGGTGCGGGAGATATCAGTCTACACACCCCCAATGCTGTAGGTGCGGGCCGATGCATTGTGTGAGATATCAGTCTACACACACCCCCAGTTCTGTAGGTGCGGGCCGATGCATTGTGTGAGATATCAGTCTACACACACCCCCAGTGCTGTAGGTGCGGGAGATATCAGTCTACACACACCCCCAGTGCTGTAGGTGCGGGCCGATGCATTGTGTGAGATATCAGTCTACACACACCCCCAGTGCAGTAGGTGCGGGCCGATGCATTGTGTGAGATATCAGTCTACACACACCCCCAGTGTTGTAGGTGCGGGAGATATCAGTCTACACATACCCCCAGTGCTGTAGGTGCGGGAGATATCAGTCTACACACACCCCCAGTGCCGTAGTCGGCACAAATACCAGATTCTGGTTGTAAGATAAGAAATAGTTGTTAATTGCTACCGTACGTTAGCTGATCTGGTATACAATTTTGATTCTAGAATTTTGTTGCCGCGGTGGTTAGCAGCAATACCTATCAGTACGTGGCAAGGCGCGGTAGGATATTAATAAAACCTCCCTAGGCCAAGCGAGTGCTGGTAGCAGAAATACTCCTTGCCTGATCGAGTAACGCGGGTTCAGGCGGGGGTAGGGTACTAATGTATAAGCTACAAAGTGAACCGGCACCAAACTGTCAGTACTACAAATCACTAAATTATGGAACATTATGCTGTCTGTACCTAAAGTGTACTTGCGTACTGACGAACAGCAATAGTTCACACCTGTAGGGAATACAGGTTAATCCGGGGATTTTTAGTACGGGTTTTGCCTGAATCTAAGTTATTTGATCCTAAATTTTGCGGCGTCCCAGGACGGCGTCACGCTTACCCTGATCTACGGTCTTACGGCGGGCAAGGGCGTCAAACAAAGTCTTACCTTCCTCTGAATCGGGCGCTGCATGGCAAGGTGGAGTATTTCGAAGGGGGGGGGGGGGGGGGGGGAGAGGGGGCGCGCGGACTAATCTAATGTGGGCGCTAGCGTGTTGTGGACATCTCTCCCTGCGTTGCTGACGGCCTAACGGTCTAAGCAGCCATCTCCCAAATGTTTGGCCATCCCAATGGTGGACAAGACAAAATATACATGTTCAAAGTTTACAGTATATTTGCGTAATTTACAAAAGATTTATCAAACAAATTAATGAGCGTTGGGGAGTCCCTAGATGTCGGTTGGATTAGGGAAGTGGTCGTGGGAAGAGTTTCTTGCCTTCCATAGTTTCCGGAGAGCTCTCTGTCTCTTTCCAGTAAACATAAACGACCCACTGGGCGGTTGAGCTGTTGAGTCTCAAAGACTATCCCTGGTTTCTTAAAGTTCCGCCGCATGACGACGAGCTCTACTGATCGCACCAAACCATCGCTCGAGATATAAGTCTCGATGATACGTCCTGTTTGCCATCGCTTACGTGGGAGATCGGGGTCCACAATAAGCACCATGTCTCCAGCGCCGACGTTTTCTTGCTGCGCAAACCACTTAGTTCGAAGTTGTAGAGTGGGCAGGTAATGTTTCTCGAAATGGTCAGCGAAACGATGGGATAGCAACTGCATAAGTTGCCAGGTTCGACGGCAGTACTCGTCTCCGTCTGTGATCTCCGATCGTGGGAGCATGGCTACGGGTTTCTTCAGTAGAAAGTGCGCGGGTGTTAGCGCTTCCAGGGAATCAGGATTTGAAGAGACTGGCATAAGCGGTCTTTCGTTGAGATAGGCGGCGATTTCCTCCATTAACGTCCGCAATAGTTCGTCGGTGAGATAAGCGCGACAAGGCACAATAAAGTGGAACGCAGTCTTCACGCTCCTAATCAATCTCTCCCAACTTCCTCCCCACCAAGGGGCGTCGGCGGCGTTGAAGGTCCAGCTAGACGCTGTTATCCTTAGCTGATCGTCCACCTGTCTTTTGTTCCAGTCCTTTACGTAAGCTTGAATTTCGTTGTTGGCGCCAATGAAGTTCGTTCCCTTATCCGATCTCATCGTGTTACTGGTTCCGAAGCGAGCGATCTGTCGTCGTAAACTCAACACGAAGCTGTTGGTGGATAGATCGTTTACCATATCGAGATGGATAGCTCTACAAGTCATACAAACGAAGATGACACACCATCTCTTGACTATAGTCCGGGCACGATATACTTCAATAGGGCCAAATAAATCCACACCGGTATTAGTAAAGGGTGGTTCATAGAAGCTTACTCTTTCCCTAGGTAATTCTGCCTCTCGCTGTGTTAAAGGCCTACTGAATGCTTTCCTACAGGGTATACAGTTCCTAAGAACTTGGTTCAGAGCCCTACGGGGTTTATAAAAATAGTAGCGAGTTCGAATTTCGCTCAGAACTCGTTCTCTACCAGCATGATACAGTTTGCTATGAACATCTACAATCATCTTGATTTGTATATCAAGATTTCTAATGAGGATGGGAAACTTAGTGTCAAAGGATAATGGGGCGTTGGTCAGCCTGCCTCCAACACGTATTAACCCATCTATCATGGTACTAGAGAAGCGATCCCTTAAGCGCATCTGTGGATTTCTTAATAACAGGAAATACTTATCGGAATCCTCATAGCATTGTAGGAGTCTCAGCATCTGTTTGTTGGTTTCATCATGCTCCTGGTAACTGATCTTCTCCTTTAGAAACCTGTCGGATATCTTGTATTTAGGAAGATCTTTAACAACATGGACTCGTGCAGATGTTGATGGAGCATCATCACTATTGGTCTTTGTCCCGGAGTAACGATGATGAAAACATCGTTTCAGATAGGTGACAGCTTTACAGAGCCGATTCCAGGAACTGTAGTGACGTATCGCTCTCTGCAAGAGAGGTGAGAGTTCTTGCGAAATATCTGGTATTCCAGATTTCCAATCCTTGTCACGGATTTCCAAGACTTCTTTAGTCGTGGCGGTGGGTTTCTGATCCAAAGCATCTTCTCCGGAAGTAAATAATACCGATAGATCAACCGCAGGTTTAAACAACTTCGATTTACTCGCTCGAGTTTTGGGTTTAACTTTCTCTGCTCCCTTGGCCTGTCTGATCTCTGCTGTTGTGAGATGGGGAGGCCATTCTTCTTCTTCTCTGTAGAGAAAGTCAGGTCCTCCTAACCATTCGGGAGTATTTACCAATTCCTTTGGAGTCGCTCCTCGGGAAGCGATGTCTGCTGGGTTAATCGTTCCGGGGCAATGTCTCCATTGGTCCATCGTCGTGCGACTAAGTATGATGGCTACCCTGTTGGTAACGAAGACGCTGAACTGACAGACTTCATTGGTTATATACTCTAACACGAGTAAAGCGTCGGTCCAATAGACAGTTTTCTCTAATGTATAGTCAATCTGTTCGGTTACATTCCGGCCGATGGCTGTAGCGTATAGAGCCGCTTTTAACTCCGCTCGAGGAACTTTCAACTTGTTGTTGATTAATGCCTTAGAAGTAACCAAGGCGACTTTGATTCCATCCGGAGTTTCCACTCTTAGGTAGGCTACTATACCGATTCCCATATCGCTGGCGTCTCCAAACACATGGAATTGATAGGAATACGTAGGGAGAACATGACCAAAATATGAACGGGAAATTATAAAATCTTCGATGGCCGGTAGAGAATCTTCCCATTTCATCCACTTCTTCAATAATTCTCCCTTAAGTGGATCGTCCCATGAGTGGTTTTCAAGCCACATTTGTTGTACCAAACTTCGAGCAATCAATATAACTGGGCTAATAAATCCCAATGGATCGAAATAAGTGCTCAGTATACTTAAGCAAATCCGTTTGGTTCGAACTGGATTATCTCGCTGTTTTAGCTGGAAAAACAGGATATCTCGCTCTGTGTCCCATTTCAAGCCGAGTGTCTTGGTTTCTGGCAGATCATCTTTGATCAAATCGAGATCTTTCGCTCCTCGATCTTCCGCAGGGATCGACTCCAGAAACTCACGGGAGTTGCTGGTGAATTTGGTTAATCGAAATCCACCTCTTTTTAAGCACTCTACCGTTCCCTTAGCGACCTCAATGGCTTCCTCAACTGATGGGAGGGACTTCAGATTGTCGTCCATGTATATGTCTCTCTTGATGTTGTCGATCACTTCCTTAGAGAATGCCTCTCGGTTGTCCTCTGCAGTAGTACGCACTACCGAACAGGCGTTGGAAGGGCTTGAGATTATCCCAAAGGCCTGGATGGTCATCCAGTACTCCACCAGTTTCTGGTTGAGATCTCCTTCGGGCCACCACAGAAATCGTAGACTATCTCGATCCCTATCTAACACCTTGACTTGTAAGAACATGCCTTCTATATCGGAGGCGAAAGCAATCGAATATTGTCTCAATCTTAAAAGAATTCCCAACAAAGATTGAAGCAAGTTGGGTCCGGGTAACAATTCAGAGTTAAGGGATTGACCCATGTAAAGAGTGGAGCCATCAAACACTACTCTCACTTCATTTGGTTTACCGGGTTTAGGAACGTAATGGTGAGTTAAATAATACGTTCTTTCAGTCACAGGTGTTTCTTCCGGTACCCTCTCCGCGTATCCCTTATTAATAAATTTTTCCAGCTGTGTTTGATACATTGCTTTCGCTGAAGAATTAGCCGTAAGGCGTCGATGGAGTTGCGCGATTCTTTTTTCCGCCAAAGGTCTGTTATTGATGAACTTCGGTTCTCTCTTGCGAAAAGGTAAACCGACTTCATACCTACCTTGATCTTTGATGAAACGTGTAGTCGTCTCTTGGATCTGCTTGGCCCTTTCCTCTTCCACTGATAAAGCCTTATCGTAGGAATTGGGCTCTACCGCCTCTTGCGTAAAGAATCGTACAGCATGTTCATCTCGAGTCTTGGCATTGCAACGCTCAATGACGTCATTTAACTCGTCGTTGTAAGCTTCTCGTTCAGATGGATAGAGAAGTTGACATAAGTTCACTTGGTTTTGCCAAGCCTCGTTTTCCTTAAGGAGATCGATGGTATTCTCCTCATCAAAAAGCTGGTGAACGTTGTCGTTATCTGAGGAGTATGGAATTCCCTCAGTTGAATCGTCTCCTTCACTAGTATCATCTTCCCATTCACTCACCTGACAGACGCGCTCTTGCGGTAGTCTTTCTTTGAGTGTTCTACGGGAAGGGCCAGTAAAGTACCAACCTACTCTAGTTCTTACCGCATAGGTCTGTAGGGGCTGCGGTTGAGCAGGCCGTTTCTCTAATGTCTCCAGCGCCTCATGCGCGTTTTGGCCGATGAGTATTCGCACTCCAGGATAATCAGTCTGGAATCGAGGTATGTTAAGATGTTGGATGCTCTCATCCTCGTCCCAATTATAAAGGTCTGCTTGAGTAGTAGCGAAGTTCTTTATAGCCACCATTTTCACTGACCTTATGCTATGTTCTCCTAGTTCGTCCTGGGGGGTGGACAACGCTCCTACATAATAATCCGCTGTGATTGTAGATTTCCAAACTTGCATTATGCCAGACATGTTGAGCTTAGTTTGGAACTTGAGTTGTCCAGCAAATATATCTTCGGCTAGCTCTTTGTCGATGAATGTTCCTGTACTACCGGAGTCAAGGAGGGCGTTCACTACATAACTCCTCTTAGGTCCGTGAACCCTCACTTGCACTACAGGAAACTCTCGGATCCCTACATTGGAAGATGGCTCTTTCCAAGATGGTTGTCGCTCAGAAGTAGTTAGAGTGAAGTCGTTGTCTGTATCCTTTTCATATGTGAGTGCTCGATACACTGCGGTATTTATCATGTAACAGGATTCATTTTCGTCGGAGAACTCGTCTGTATAGAATCCTTCCATCTCAGATTGATCAGTGTCGTTCACATCACTGAATTGGACATGTAGCTCGGAATCACTTACCTGATTCGGACTATTTCGATCGAATTCAGCGTGCAACAAGATATGATGTTTCGCACCACACTTTGCACACCTTATGTCAGAGAAACAGGTTCGCCGTTGGTGTCCTTGTCTGAGGCAATTATAACATAACCGCTTATCCCACATGACTTCGCGTCTCTCCGTTAATGATTTCTTTAGAAATTCATCACACCTATTCAAATGGTGGGTCCCGTCACACAGCGCACATTTCGGTTTGATGTTACTTACCTTATTCTGAGTCACATTGTGTACACTTGCCTTTTCTTCGGGCTTTCTCACCTGAATTCTCTTGGGAGACGTGGGAGGAGTTTTTCTTACCTGTTCTCTCCTGTCATTTGCTCGAGACTTGAATTTACTTACCTGATCTTTAGGCATTTTATTGACATAATAAGATCTATCAGTGTCTTTCCCGCTATCTTCTCCTTGAGAAGTCTGGCTTTCGCCGTCGTCTGTATAACACACTGGTGTTACCTTTCTCCTAGAGACGGGTTTTTCACTTACCTTGTTTTCCGGTGTCTTCTCTCGGGACTGCTTGAGGAGTTGCAATTTCACTTCTCCATCCAAGAATGACATGAGATCAGCCATGGTAGGGTCTCGTCGTTGTTGTTCCATCATATATAGTACTTTCTTATCCCAGCGTGTGCCTACCCCACCTTTCGGTAAAGTAGAAGCCACAGCTCCAATGACCATAGAACTTTGGTATTCATGAGACTTACCTAACCAATCTAATTGTCTACAGATCTCTTGAATCTCATCGGAAAACTCTATTATCCCACTGCTGATGAACTTTCTGGGCGCTACTAATTTTGCATATAAATACTTAGCGATATTATTCCTATTACCATACCTGATGTTTAGCGTGTCCCAAACTTGTCTTAATCCGTCTGGATGTCCAATAAACTTTAACGCCATTAACTTGGGAGATCCTTCCAAGCACTCGATGAGGTATCTAAGTTTTTCTCCATTAGATAGTACAGAGTTCTGTATGTTATCTTTGTAATATTCATTAAAAGGTAACCATTTCATCTCATCTCCATTGAATTTGACTATCTCTCCCACCTTCACCGCTTGCCGGGCTTCGGTTCTAGCCATTTGACGCGTAAAACTTTCTTGGGCCATCGTGTTATTTAATATCGAGTTATCGGTATATAAATTTCTCGGATTATGATCAGGTCTATAGGGAATGTCATTATCAACAGGTCTATAATTACCCTTAATAGGGTTCACTATAGGTTTCTACTTCGCTAGCAGTATATATGCGTGTAGGCTCCACACCTTGCGCATGCGATACTTCAGACCTAACAGGTTGACACATTGTTACAGAGGGTGGTGGTATACCCTTTTGGGTATTTACTAATTTATCGCGTTCAAGCGCGATACTTTGCTGCACTTCTTGCAACTCTAGCCTACTTTCCCTTACTGTGCCCTTGAATTGCTGGACAGTCTCCTGCATCTGCCCGAGCAGGATATCCATCCCCCGCCATCTCTCGTCCACCCATTCGACCGCCGAAGCGGGAGTCGCCAACGTTGTAGCGGGCGGACGAGGGACAACGGGCGACAAATTATGAATAATTCGCTCGGGGTCCAGGACCTGAACTGTATCCGGGGCAGTTCTACGGGGCACAGGTAGCTTAGTGCTATGCAGAGGGAATTTAGAGGTAGTTTCAGGGAGCACAGGTGTGTCTATCACCGAAGGGGTGATTTCAAGAACAGGCCTAATTATTTCAGGCTCATCTACTATCGTAGGGAGTCTTTCTATTTTAATTATTTGGTCTGTGGGCTCTGTACTACCTAAGTTGGTGTTATTTAGTTGCCTTCTAACAGCTGGAGGCAAATCAGGCAATTTCTGAAGGTGGAATGTTCTTTTACGTCTACTTAGACGAGATCTATTTCCCTTGCCTTCCGTATCGGTGGTATCGCCTTCCTCAGATGATGTATATCCCTGTCTTTTGGGAGTAGATCGATTCATCATCTGCATATTACTAGCTGTTAACTGTTTATTTATGCAGTCTTGATTCTCCTGAATGTTTTCCAATTCTAATTGGGTGGTTTCTTCAGCCGCTCTCCGTTCTGCTTCTACCACTGCCTCCGCCACTTTTCTTTCCGCTTCGGCCGCTGCCTTTGCCTCTGCCGCTGCCACTTTTGCCTCTGCCGCTGCCTCTGCCGCTGCCGCTTTTGCCTCTGCCGCTGCCTCTGCCGCTGCCGCTTTTCTTTCTGCTTCTGCAGCTGCCACTGCTGCTGCTACTGCCGCTGCCTTTCTGTCTTCTATACGTTTTTTCTTTACTTGTTCTTCTTGGACTCTGGTGATGCGGAGTTGTTCATCAAATTTAGCCTGGTTCGCAGCCCTCATTTCCACATCGATGGCATCCAACACAAGCTTGGTTCCTTCACTATTAGGGCTAAGTCCCTCTAACCTTCTCCTCAACTCGTCATCACCTAAAAAACGTTGATAGTCTGACAGATAGATGTCAATGGCATCCCTCTTATGCGGTTTCTCTGCCGTCGCTTCACTTTCCACTTGGGAAAAAGTAGTGTCTGTTGATTCTCCATGGGTTGAGCGCTCCTCTAACTGAGCTTTCCACTGAGCTGTTCCTTGAACCTGGAGACTCACCCTTTGAAACCAAGTCTTTACGGCAACTTGCAACGACGTGTCTTGCCTTCGTTTAGAAGCCTCCTCAAAGGCCGATAATATTAGCCTGATTCGTAGAACTCTTTCTCTAACTTGATAAAGCAGCAATCCCTGCTCTTGAGGTCCTTGAGGTTGTTGAAACAGTTGTTCTTTTAATCGCTCTATAGAGCTGAAGAATCCCTGTGCGTATCCGGCTGCGGACCTCTTCCACACAGCTGGATCGATGGTTTCCTTGGCTACTCCCATCCGGTGTATGTCTTCCCAGGCAGCTTCTGATAAATCAAACGGGAGTCCGGGTCCGGGGAAGTTCCATTGCGACTCTACCATGGACTTCAGTTCTTCCCTTGTGTATCCAGCATAACTATCTCTAGTTGAACGCTGGCTTCTCGCCCAATCGATCTGGTGTTCTTCCACAGCGATCAATAACCTAGTGAGTACGGCTGCAGGAAGGATGAGAAGGGGATCTGAATAAGCCTCATCCATCATCCTTGCTCCGCGTTCGGGTGTCAGTTCTACCGTATCTTCACTACTGGAGCTGTCGGGCTGCTGAGAAATAAGTTCTTGGCTCACGGGTTGTTGCTGCTCCGCTGCTTCTTGGTCCCGCTTGACCTGGGCTCGAGTGCCTATGATAGACCTACGATGCTGGACCAGCCTAGGTTCTGTTATTACTACTGGAGGGATGACTTTCCTCACAGTGGGAGGTGAACTGAACTTACGACCAGACGGTTCTACGTCTCTATCTGAGTCGCAGATAGTTACATCTAATATACTGTCTGACAGGTTCTGCTTAGTATCAGACATGTTTATGTATACAGTTGAATGTCTACTGCTGTATTACAGTCTGAGCAAGTCTAGTAACTCAGTATTAACTGCTAGCCTAGTAATTAATTACCGATACGATACTGCTACTCAGTGTAGTAGGATATATATATAATATATTAGAACACCGGTATGCTTATGGTATATATAACTATATAAGTATTATTACAGACTAGGTTTATCACAGAATACCGGTATAATTTTAGCACAAATATATATAAATATATAATAGGCCTATCGGGAATACCGGTATACAGTTTACAGTTTGTAGTATATATAATGCTGGACTAGAATTAATTATAAGTACCGGTATAATTTCAGCCTAAATTTATAGAAATAAAGATAATAGGCCTATCGTAAATACCGGTATATCAATTATTTTAAATAATTGAATTTCTGTATTTTAGGGTTACTTGGTTACTTTACTTACTTTACTACCGTTATTTGAGCAGTAATCCAACTGATATTGAGACCTAATGGTTGTATGGTAGGCCTACTATTTATAAATCGTTAGATTTGGTTTATAATATATATATACCCGTTTTAATGGGTTTTGTCAATGTTTGAAATAAATGTTATTATTTCTGGGGGTAATCACTACACAAAGCGGTACGCTTTAAGTGAAGTGTTACGTACAGGACACTAAAACAAATTATTCTAATTTACCTAAGTTACTTAATACTACAAATTACGTACAATTCGGGTGAGATTACAATCTCTAAATAAACACAAAAATTTACAAAAAAAACACAAATACGAATTTTTAGGGTAATTTTACAAGAAGTCTACTAACCAGCCTAACAAAGGGTTAGAAATCTGGTTATTACAACGGACAGGGTACTACGGTATTTGAAATAATAAGTAGTAGTAAATACACTGCGTTGTCCAGATAGGAAAATACCACCGCCTGACGACCTATAGCCGTATCGCTATAGGTTCTACGTTATGTATCACGGAGTGTTCCTACCTAGAAGTTAATAGAGCTAATCGAACGTGCCTATCAACCACTTTACAACACAAATATAATGCCTACTAATTACTTTCGGAAAGCACTGTACACTAAACCCTAAATTAGGTACGAGTACTTGTATAACATATAATCTGTAGTTAAATATACTTGAACAGCTAAAAGAACCACGGCATCTGCTGGAGTGACCGATGCACAAAATAACCAGTCTTTACCTAAGCCAAACAGCCCGTGTAGTACCGGGGTTAATTTAACTATAGCGGTATGTATAACAAACACAATTACTGTAGGAACAAACTTGGGGAATGAATGTTGCGAATAATCGCATAAACTCTGAATAATAAATATTACGCTACGCATACAAACTACTCAAACAAAATGCAGACCGAACACTGACAGACTACTATCAAGCCTAAACAAACTACGGTATATGCAGACTCCGAAATGATTAGGGAGTATGCGCTCTAACCCAGTAGTGCGACTTATTCTTTAGTTGGGGGTTTACCTTACAGCATTCGCTGCCCCTACTTCCTAACCGTACTTAATCGGACAGGTGATCTACACACGCTGCAATCCGCTCAGGCCTAATAACAGCCAGACAATTATCCAGCCTACAAATTATCTAAATAAATATTATACGCTACCCGTACAGACTTACACAAACAAAGTACAGACTAAACGATGGCAGACTACTCTCAAGCCTAAATAAACTACAGGACATGCAGACTCCGAAATGATTAGGGAGTATGCGTTCTAACCCAGTAGTACGACTTATTCTTTAGTTGGGGGTTTACCTTACAGCATTCGCTGCCCCTACTTCCTAACCGTACTTAATCGGACAGGTGATCTACACACACTGCAATCCGTTCAGACTTAACAGCAATCAGACAACAGCTCAGCCTACAAATTGTCTGTACAATCTGATCAGGCTTACACGCCTTCTGTTCAATACTGACCTACAAATAAAATAAAACTGACAGAAATAAGTAAGCTCCAAAAGAAACAAGGGGTGTACAGTCCCTAATCTCTTAAACAGCCTACCGGTATACAACAATCAAATCGAATAATACGAATGTACTTATACGGAAGTACCGGTTAGGACAGTTGGGCCTACGGACCTACAGAAGTACCGGTTCTGGCAGTTGGACCTACGGACCTACGGCAGTACCGGTTCTGGCAGTTGGGCCTACTGACCTACAGATGTACCGTTCAGGTTTACCGGTTGACCGGTACTTTCAACTTTATTGCTTACTGCAATAAAGAAGCTATATCCTTTAATGTTCGCGCTTTCAGACCTTTGGCAGTTTAACCCGCCAAATTAGAATGTCTTCTAGATAATAAATCACTTTTAGTCTATGACAAGTATTTAATTCACTACACTAGTCGAAACCAATCTGTGCGCGATCATTCACCCGCTGGATATTCCCGGGAGATTGGGTTCGACGGTTTAATTTTATTGCTATGTAAGCCTAATGTATTATTCGACTGACAGTATTATATAATCTCTGACAATATTATTCACCTTCGGGAATATTAACAGTTCCTTTAGGACGTGGCGCTTTATCTATATAAACAGAGTTATGACTTAAACTACTCACAACGATATGGCTTAATTATAATTCACATATATGGCGCATTCTTTAGGAAATGCTTCTTTAACAGACTCACTCATACACAATGCTGCACAATACTGCACACTAATCTGCCAATCTTCACTGATTTTAGTCACATATAAAAGGAACACAGACTGACTCATGTAGGGTCTATCAAATAACATTAGATTCACTTCAAACCACTTTAACATAAGTCACAATCGTTATTGGTAACCTTTCTCTCTTACCTTCGGTATATCAAGAATATTGGGTTTTCGGGGTTATTTCTCGTTATTCCAATATAATAATTCATCAACCAATATAATGAATAACCGACAACAAATAGCAGTACACAGTATCGATTGAGCAGGTAATTTTAGCAGTTTCAGCAGTTATTACAAGCCGTGTGTCAGCAGTCAGTATATTCCCAGATCAGTGATTCCATGAGTTAAAGGATATATGCCCTTATAATTAAACCTACTAGTGTAAGACTAAAACTGAAAACACGGAGGTGCCAAAAGCCGGTTCTTAGGCTCTGGGCAAAAACATAACACTGAACTACTGAGTTTCTGTATATACCTCCAACACAGAGACAACAAACGCTCTGATTGGTCAACCTGAACAACGAGAGAACAAAGAAACAAAGAAACGTCGACGTGGCAATATCAGCTGCCAGCCGTCGTCATGGTAGCGACACTGTTTTCAAAGTATCCAGCTATTGCGTCACGAGATTGTGGATTATGTCCTCTAAAGTACAAATACAGTACAAATACATAAGAAATGACTTTTATGTCCTCTAAAACACCAGTACAGCAAGGACACGGCCTTTTTATGCCTGGCAAAGCAACTACAGAGTACTTTAAGGGAAAATAACCGGCTAATTACGCAAAAGCTTTTACAATGACGTAGCCAATTTATATATTTGGTGGATTTCAAATTTGGTGCTAGCACCAAATTTTGGCTCCCGCAAATGAAAAACAAGTTTGAAATTTCTACCAAATTTCCGTATTCCTTCGAATTTAATACTAATTCCACTAACCACTAAACCCACTATGTCCAGTAACCCCATATTATCCACAAAACCCACAACCACAAAGTCCACGAACCCAACTAAACCCACTAAACACAGGGATGATGGAATTTGCGGTCATTTAGCGCCATTGACTCAAAAAATAGTGCAAAAAATTGAGTTCAAAAGTGGTGCTAAACTCGAAAAATGTCCAACTATTTAAAATAAATTTAAAATAATTTTATGAAAATTTGAAAAATTTAAAATTCCCAACGGCGTTTGTTTCAGAGTTATAACACAACCCCCCCCCCCCCCCTTGTTTAATAGGGTTAATGGTGGTGGTGAATGGGATGAATGTATATAATAGTGTTTAAATGGGATCCGAGTTGGAAAAAAATGATGTTGTGTGAACAGGCCATAGTAATCAGAGCCATGCTGATGGAAATGCTACATATAGTTTGACCCCCCCCCCCCCCCCCCGCCCCGGGCTGTCTAATTTTCTCCACTTTTATACCTATTTATTTTTCAGAGGATCACTTTCATTTCATCCTGAGGGTGGTGTGTACCGGTATCAGAAAACGGAAAAGCAATAAAATAAAAATAAAATACAATGCAAATAAAATGCATGATATTAGGAAGAAGGAGGAGTTAACATAAATCACTCAAGGGAGGATTTCTAATAAACCCCGGTCTGTTAAATATAGGATAGCGTAGAATATAGAATATAGGGTAGCGCATTTTGGTGTTTGAGTCCCTCATGCTACAACGGGAGAAAGCCATTGTAAAGGGTTCCGATATCCGCCGACTACTGCAGCGTAGAATCGACATGTGGCATGAATCGAAATTCGACGAACTCATGAGTGAATTTAAGCGCTGCAATCGTTTAAACAAAACCAAAAGAGTCTCCGCTCAACTGGAGCCCCAGCATACAGAGCGAGTATTTACTAAACTCATGCTCCAAGGCAGAGTCCGAGCAGCTGTGCGCTGGGTTACTGAGAGAAGTGTGGGAGGAGTATTAGACCCCCTATCCAAGATTGAAATCAAGGGGGAAGTTAAACAAGTGCTGGATGTCCTTCAATGCAAACACCCAGACTCATCACCACCGAAACTGGATAGTCTGTTTGGTTATGATATGGTAGATCTTCCAACTATGGTGCCAGTTGATATTACTGCAACTCATGTGGAAGCAGTGGCCCATAAACTACAAGGCGGCGCTGGACCGGGTGGGGCAGATTCTGTTCATTGGCGTGATATGCTCCTCTACAGAGGTGCCCAGAGTGAGCGACTACGTGAGGCAGAAGCTAGTCTTATCCGAAGGCTAGCCAATGGTAGTGTTGAATGGGTGAGTATACGAGCTCTCATGGCTAGTAGACTGATTGCGTTAAACAAGTGTCCTGGGGTACGTCCAATAGGGATCGGGGAATCACTAAGACGGGTTATAGGGAAGTGTATGGCTGATGCAACAGGTGGTGACGTGCAAGAACTCTGTGGTGTCGACCAACTGTGTAGTTGGTTGTCTGTCGGAATAGAGTCGGCAATACATGTCATTAGAGACCTCTGGGATGAACACACCTGTCAGGGATGGTGAGTGTTATTAGTCGATGCGAAGAACGCTTTCAATTCCATCAATAGAATAACAAGCTCTGTGGAATATTCGAATTTTCTGGCCTCGATGTGCTCGATTCTTTTTTAATACCTACCGAGGTTACTCAATTCTGGTTCTCCATGGGCCTTCCGGAACTCTCCATTTACTCAGCAGAGAAGGATTCACACAGGGAGACCCACTGACAATGCTGGGATATGCTGTCGCTGTCTACCCCCTTATCCTAGAACTGAAATCTGACGAATATAATCAGGTATGGTTTGCAGATGATTCAGAGAACGTGGGCGAATTGATAAAGCTTCAAGAGTGGTTCATTCGCCTCATAAAGTGTGGACCATCCTATGGGTATTTCCCAGAGCCTGATAAATGCACCCTTGTCGTTGATAGTGGTGATGAGACAACTGCACGCCATTTATTCAGTGGACTCGGCATCAATGTGGATGGGAGTGGTGTGGTAAATGGTACCAGGACTCTGGGTGGATTCGTCGGTGATAACAGTCTTCTAAATCAGTATATATCTTCAAAGGTTTACAAGTGGGAGGCTGACATAGAACGCCTTGCAGAGATTGCCGTCAACCAACCACAAGCCGTCTACTCAGCCATTACACGCTCACTGCAATTTCAATGGGGATTTCTCCAGCGAGTGATGCCATCTAGCACAAAGGAACTGTATACACCAATAGATAACGCCTTGCGTGACAAGTTCCTTCCAGCGATTATGGGTGGTTCAGTTTCCAATGTGGAACGGAAGCTGCTTTCCTTACCAGTAGGCAAAGGTGGCTTGGGAATCCCTGATCCGACTCAGACAGCAACTACCTCACTAGAGACTTCTCGATCCGCAACGCAAGTGGCATGTGAAGCAATCAAAAGTCGATCAGAAATTAACTTTTATGAACATGGACGCTCCGTGAAGGAGGCACGGCAATCCCACTCCAATCAGGCATGTGAACACGCCGACAACATCCTTGATTCGGTGCAGAACGAATTACCCCCATCTCGTCGACGAGCAGTTGGAAGGGCCTCATCATCGACTTCGAGTTGGCTGACAGCACTTCCACTCAAGTCACAAAACTTCGATCTGGCAGCCAATGAGTTTAGGGATGGTCTCAGTCTTCGCTATGGACGTCCTCTAGTGGGTGCACCCACCAACTGTGATGGCTGCGGTTCAGCATTCACTCTCTCGCACGCCTTGGATTGCAAGAAGAGTAGTGGTTTAGTAACATTGCGTCACAACGAGGTGCGAGATGCCCAGGGTGAGCTCTTTAGCCTGGTCTTCTCGGAGGCATCAGTAGAGAGAGAGCCCATCATCCGCGAGGCAGATGAGCAACACAACATGGAAGGGTGGCGAGGTGACTTATCTGTACGGGGATTCTGGCAGCAGCAGAGGAGGGCGTTGTTTGATATTCGAGTTGTTTACTCTGACGCCCCCTCTTATGCTACCAGATCAGTACAGTCGCTATTGAGCAGCGCAGAAAGAGAGAAGAAAAATAAATATCTGGACGCTTGGCACAACGTCAGGCTGACTTCTCCCCTTTGGTTACCACAGTATATGGCGTTCTGGGTACAAAGTACTCCATGGTCCTCCACCGCCTGGCTGAGTTCCTCAGTACCAAGTGGGATAAACCCTACTCCCAGGTAATGTGCTGGGTCCGAACCAGACTGTCGTTTGCGACGCTGAGGGCCACCTGTGCCTGTTTTAGATCATCCAGGTCACGTTGGCGGTGCTCAGGTGTGACGGATGGAGCTGCACTACCTCGATTTACACTCGAGAACTAGACACTTCCTGCAGCTGGTATTGAATAGTTTGCATTTTCAGGTTGTACAGTTTGCTGGGTTATCAACACTATTTTACTATAGCTATATATATGTTTGTCTTCTGTCTTTCCTCCACTTTTTGGCCATATTTCATTAATATTCTGTGCAGGTTATTGTTATTGTTATTGTTATTTACCATTAATTAAAATAAATTTCAATGTAGTCGGAGTTAACATATATCACTCAAGGGGAGGATTTCTAATAAACCCCGGTCTGTTAAATATAGGATAGCGTAGAATCTCAAAATCTCCAAAATGTGATGAAAAATAGAGGGATGTTATAAACGTCTGCCACAACATTTAAAAAATGTCCATGGCTTCAGTATTCAAAACTTAGAATCGGCTGATTGAAATAATCGATACGCCTACTGACGGACAAACCGACAGTAAACGGACAGACAGCCATATCTCCAGAAGTAAGACAGACCTTGCTAAACGGATTTAGAAATTTGGAATCTTGATAAAAATCTGCTCTGGATGAAATAGAAAAAAATTAATTATCGCTAACCACCCCCCCCCCCCCCCCCCTCCTGAGTAAAAACCTTACCGGTAGGCATGCAAGGACCGATTGCAATGGCTTGCAATCACTGATTGCATGCAACCGTTTAGCTCCATTGTTCAGGTTGTGTAATATATAATAACATAGGCATGTTGTTATATTAGTTATCATTCAGTTATTTGTGGCCCCTGGAGCACGAAAAAAAAAACAAGTACCGGTAGTGGAAATATGATAATGAAAAATCAACATAAAATCTAATTGTATTTATGACCATATGGTTTTTTTGGGATGCTGATCACGGACATGGCACTGAAAAATACCCTACCTTGTTGATAACGGCTTTTTTAGATACGTGTCAATGTGCGGCACGAAAAATACAAGTCGCACAAAAAATTGAAATTGAAAAAATTAAAAATCATATCCAAATCAACATTATTATTACATTGGGTTTACGGAGATTCTGATCACGAATAAGACACTCAAAAATATCGTATTATCAAACCAAATTTGATTTTTGCCCTTTTGAAATTTCAACCTACTTGTTTTTTTCGTCCCAACAAACTAATACCAAAAATTACAGTTGCGTTACCACGAATGATTTTTAACGAGATGAATCTGGTATGTAATTCAATGAAACCAAAACAAAATTGATTGTAATTAGTGGGAGTGAATCCAACAGGGTAGAGTTCTGTATTGATGCAATCGCGATATTAAACTGCGACAAATATATTTACCTAGGATCGTTGTTTACACAAGATGGAAAAATCTCGACTGTATTGAAATTGCATTATAAATTCTGTTAGCCGAATTCGAGTTCGGCTAACAAGTTTACTATTTTTTGCTCTCGTAATACATCTATGCCTTCTTACTTAAAACTACAAGTTTTTGAAGCCGCTGTACTTATTGCCTCTATTTTATATGCGTCCGAAGGTTGCCTCTCAAATAATACACGTGTAATACTAAAGGTTTATAGTCGTAGGTTAGGTCATTGTTATCAGTGCGAGTTCAGACACCTATAGATATTTGTTTAATCGAATCGGGTATTAAACCATTGAATTAGCGTATTACTGTAGCACGGAAGAAATTTATATCGAAGATGCTTAAAAACCGTGATAGTGAACTTCCCTTTTGTAAAGTATTTGATCTATGTAAGAAAGAAAACTAACCCGGATACAAATTACTGATTGAGAGTCTAAATTCTGGAACTGACCCTTTCTGTGAGATTCAGGATAGAATTCGTCGAAAACCAGCATCGTCGACAAAATTTCACACACTTACCGGCAATTAATAAATGTTCAAATAAAACCACATGTACTGTAGTCCCAACGTAAAGTTTACATACCGGACTTTGTTAGGATATGGTTCACAAGAATACGCGTTATGTCACACGACCTCCGAATTGAAAAGGGTAGGTGAAGCAGAACCCCTACCACCGAGAACAGAGTGTGTCAGTGTGACAAGACGTCATTTCAAACCGAGGACCATGTTCTGACCAATTGCATATTATCTGAACCTGTACGTGTTAAGTATGGCGCTGATATAAATGTTGGAACTTTAGAAAACATTTTCGGCTGTAATAATGACAAGTTACATACTTTATGTTGTTATAATAGGGACGTATTACAGATATGCCGCTAAAAATAGCTTTAGTTTATGTAGATTTAATTCACTTTTACTCCTTCGGTGATTGTGCAAATAATATAAAGATTATTAATATGATATGTAATTAATATTCGCTCAAAATTCGCTCACTACTACTGTACTTCACTGTACTACTACTGTACTACTACTGTACTACTGTACTAATGCACTACTACTGTACTACTGTACTAATGCACTACTACTGTACTACTACTGTACTACTACTGTACTACTGTACTAATGCACTACTACTGTACTACTGTACTAATGCACTACTACTGTACTACTGTACTACTACTATACTACTACTGTACTACTACTGTACTACTACTGTACTACTGTACTACTACTGTACTACTACTGTACTACTGTACTACTACTGTACTACTGTACTACTACTGTACAACTGTACTACTACTACTACTACTGTACTACTGTACTAATGTACTACTGTACTACTACTGTACTACTATCGTGATCAGAGGGTTTGAAAACTTAACAGTTTGAAATTTTTTCTACTTAAAGTACTTTTCGTTCTGGGGCACCATAATGGAACCAAAAATGATGTTTACATTTCCAGAAAATATTTTTGAAATAGTGTTGTCGTGACCAGCGTCCTCGAAAAACCTTATACCATCACAATTTTATTGAACGGAACCGCTTCCGCTTTGCAGGATATTTGCTGATCAATTTGCTTATTTTCGAAAATTTGGTGCCGGCACAACAATTTTTACCCACAGGCGAAAAATACAAGTATGAAAACTCTTATGAAATTTTTACTGATTCCATTGAATTCAGAACCCTCAAAAACCCGTATAACGCAAGAAACACGGTGACACAATCAATTTATATTTTTGATGGTTTTCAACATTTGGTGCTAACACCACATTTTGCACCCACTTCCGAAAAATACAAGTTTGAGAAGTCTAGTTCGATAATTATATATTCCATTGAATTCAAAACAGCCACAAACCTCTAAAACGCAAGAATTAAATTGTCACAAGGAATTTTATCTATTGAATGGATTTTCAAAATTTCGTGCTAGCACCTTAATTTGCACACAGCACCGAAAAATACAAGTATGATACGCTTGGTGCAACTTGTATATATTCCATCGAAACCAGAACCCCAAAAAGTCAAATTGCGTAAAAAACAAGTTTCAAACAATCAATTTACAAAATTGACATATTTCAAAATTTCGTGCTGGCACAAACATTTGGCACCCGCCGAAAAAAAAAACAAGTTTGAAATTTCTAAATCAATTTATATATGAATTCCATCCAATTGCTAACACCAAAAAACCGGTGTAAAATAAATAGAGATGTTAGAAATCACATTTAATGAACTGTAATTTTCAAAAAACGTCTAAAAAAAAGTGCCAAAGTAGGGTTAAAAAATGGTGCTATAACTTGAACACTACCCAATATTTTTGAAAACGGTTTTCACTACTAGAAAGACAATATATTTTTAGGAAAAGTCATAAAATTTCAGATTCCCAAATGCGTTTGTTTCAGAATTATAACAAAAAACCACGGGGTGGGGGGGGGGGGGGGTGGGGGGGTCATATTGACCCCGCCCCCCCCGGGTTTAATAGGGTTAAAGGACACTACTGGCCTTGAAAATGCGGATGATCTAGCAAAAGTCATGGGTGATGGGTGTTGTGGCTGCGAAATTTTGTCCACAAGCCGGCACAGCATTCTTATGTAATATATATATATATATATATATGCAATGCAGCATGCCGATCGTAGTAGTAGTAATAGTAGTAGTGGCTCCGACACTGGTTTCAGGGATTCTATGTAAGAGAAATAACTGGCCCTCTAAATTTAGGGGCTTTGCAGCAGCTTGACGGGTTGTATATGTAGTTGGTCATGACGTTGTTGTAAAACTTGGCGGAAGCCAGGCGCCAAGCAGTCTGTCTGTGACCGTTAATCATAAGAATGTAATTTAAAGTGATAAATTAACATACAATGGTATCTATCTATACTAAGGTTAGTTACTAATAATTGTTCAATAATAGATCTTAATACTTGCCGCCTTTGATTCCCTTTGAGACTATATTGATTGCATAAAGCTCTCTGCTGTCAGAGTCAGCTCCTTTCCTATCGCCAGTAAATCCTACAGGCGTCTGCGGCGACAAAGAATGGAAGCTGTACCTCCACATCAAGTGTGGGTTGGATGTTTCCTTAAACCTTTGCGTACTAAAGACTTTACTTCCAATGACGAACAAAATATATTTGATCGGACCAAGGTTTATATTCTTGTCGCTCCCAGAGATTTTTATATAAAGAAAGAGGATGTAGAGACATTACCCCACGCCCGGGTAGAGACGTGACCCCGCGCCCGGGAAGAGACGTGACCCCGTGCCCGTGTAGAGACGTGACTCCGCGCCCGAGTAGAGACGTGATACATCACCCCGTGCCCATGTAGAAGCGTGACCCCGCGCCCGTGTAGAGACGTGACCCCGCGCCCGGGTAGAGAAGTGACACATCACCCCGTGCCCGTGTAGAAGCGTGACCCTGCGCCCGTGTAGAGACGTGACCCCGCACCCGTGTTGAAGCGTGACCCCGCGCCCGTTTAGAGACGTGACCCTGCACCTGTGTAGAGACATGACCCCGCGCCCGTGTAGAGGCGTGACACATCACCCCGTGCCCGTGTAGAAGCGTGACCCTGCGCCCGTGTAGAAGCGTGTCCCTGCGCCCGCGCCCGGGTAGAGATGTGACACATCACCCGGTGCCCGTCTAGAAGCGTGACACCGTGCCCGGATTTGGAGTGTTGTAATTTAGTAACCTTTAATTTTATTATTATTTTTTCACTGTTCAAGTAAATTACATTGATGTAAAAATTAGCGACGCCCCTGTCTGTAACTGGTAGGCCGGTGCCAGCAGTCTGTTGGTAACTGGTAGCCAGGCGGCAGCAGTCTTTCTGTGACAGTTAATCATAAGAATGTAATTTAAAGTGATAACTAACACACAGTGGTATCTATACTAAGGTAGTTACTAATAATTGTTCTATAAAGGTCTTAATACTTGCCGCCTTTGATTGCCTTTATGACACTTTATTGTTTGCATAAGCTCTCTGCTCTCAACTCCTTTCCTTTCGCCAGTAAATCCAACAGGCGTCTGCGACAAAGAAGGGAAGTTTTACCTTATAAAGTGTGGGTTGGATGTTTCCTTAAAGCCCGGTTTATACACTCAAAAGAATTTATTGTTCTCCAAACTGCCAAAAACATTATCAGTACGACAACATAATCTATTAAAAAAATAGAAGAATATATGAGAATATATAAAGAATATATGAGAATATATAAAGAATATATGAGAATATATAAAGAATATATGATAATATAGACCATTATTGAATGTTTGCAACCGGATGTTAAAAGGGGAAAAGCCACCACCAATTTGGACTAAAGGTCAACTAAAGCCTCTCCCCAAGAAAGGAGACCTCGGCATACCAACAAACTATCGTGGGATCTGTCTGCTTGTGGTAGCTGCCAAAATATACAATAAAATGATTCTATATAGGATTAGGCCTCACATAGAGAAACTACTGCGTAAGAGCCAAAACGGATTTCGACCAAGTAGATCAACAATAGCTCAGATACTTGCACTACGGAGACTGATTGAAGGAATTAAGTCAAAGAATCTCCCCGCAGTCATGACTTTTGTGGACTTCAAGAAGGCATTCGACTCCATCCATAGAGGTAAAATGCTTGAAATCCTAAGAGCTTATGGAATACCAGAAGTAATTGTTGCTGGCATTGGATTGCTATATTGTGACACAGAAGCGCAGGTACTCTCACCAGATGGTGAAACTGAGTTTTTCTCAATCCTGGCTGGCGTACTGCAAGTGTCACCTTGCAGTACGCCAGCCAGGACGGCCACAAAGGGTGAAGATCTGGGATTCACACTTCAAAAACGCAGAAGTAGTAGATATCCGGCAACTACAGTCACAGACACCGACTTTGCGGATGACATCGCCCTGCTCTCTAATACGCTAGCAGATGCACAGCTTCTACTAAATAAAGTGGAGAGGGCTGCTAAGGAGGTTGGATTGCATATAAATGCTACCAAGACCGAATTCATGACCTTTAATGTTGATGGAAACTTGACAACCATTGATAATAATCAACTAAGGCAGGTCGATGACTTTCAGTACCTTGGATCATGGATAGAGAGTAGCAAAAAGGACATAGAAGTTAGGAAAGCAAAGGCTTGGGTAGCTCTATCAAAAATGGATACCATCTGGAAATCAGATCTCTCCAGGCACCTGAAGACCAAGTTCTTTCGAGCCACAGTGGAAAGTGTATTTTTATACGGGGGTGAGACCTGGACACTGACTAAATCACTTGAACAACGAATTGATGGTTGCTACACAAGACTACTAAGGGCAGCCCTAAACATCAGCTGGAGACAACACATGACAAACGCCGAGCTTTATGGTACAATACCACCTGTATCAACCACCCTCCGTGAACGCAGATTAAGATTCAGTGGGCACTGCTGGCGAAGTAAAGACGAGTTCATACCAGATCTACTTCTCTGGCAACCAACTCATGGAAAGCGTAGTCGTGGACGACCTGCCATAACATATATAGATCAACTTGAAAGGGATACTGAACTTGGGAGAAACGAAATTGCGACAACTATGGAGAATCGGGAAGCCTGGAAGGATCTCATTTCCACTGTCCGAGTTCGCTCGACCTAGTAGTAGTAGTAGTATATGAGAATATATAAAGAATATATGAGAATATATAAAGAATATAGGAATTAACATTTATTTAAAATTATAATGTTAAACCTGTTGTTTCCTTGTCCTGTTGTTTCAACGTACTACCTTTGTATTCTAGAATATACTATTTTATGAATTGTGTTAAAGTCAAGCAATGGAAAAAACGTGGCAAAAACGCGGGGAAAACGTGGCAAAAAAGCGGCCAAAAATACGGCAACCAAAATGGTCCTTAACGAAATATGATATGTCAGAGAACAACTGTTATTCCCAACCTAAACCAATTATTCAAACCATTATTGGAATCCTGAAATAATTAGGGTGGTGGGTTTTTTACTTTTTTTCGATTCTATTGTTCTACAGGTGCACAAAAGTTGCTAAATGGTAAAAAAGTAAGGCAAAAAAAATTATTTAAATTTTGTCTATATCTTCACGGATCCCAAGGGGGTTGAAATTTTGAGCCATCGCGATGCACCATAATGAGATATATAACAATATAACACATTGATGAAAGATCAATGACTCAAAGAAAGAACTTTCTGCATGCATCAAATGTGATCAAATGGGTCCAATCTTAGTTAGATAGTTGGGACTAAGGGAAGTAGTGCCACGCACATGGCCAGAACCTACCCTTTGGCACAAGTGACTCTTATTCTCAATTTTGGTGATGGATAACTGTTAGGCTATAAAAAGGCTGTAATGTATGTAGACTTGTGCATGACTTCACATTTTCTGCGATATCTCAAGAACTATTCGTTTTGAAGGTGTCTACCCCCACTAAGTCGGTCATTGCGGTTATAATGAGCATAATATTAATGCCGTAGGAGAACTCAAAGTTGGCCATCGCGAAAATTGAGAATAATCTAGTGGCACTAGTTCCATTGATCCAAAAATTTAAATTTTGGTATCTAACTAGGTTTGGACCAATTTGAAGACATTTGATGCAGGGAGGAAGTTCTTTCTTGAGTCTTTGATCTTTCATCAATGTGTTATATTGTTATATATCTCATTATGGTGCATTGCGACGGTTCAAAATTTCAACCCTCTTGGGATCTGTGAAGATATAGAGGAAATTTAAAGAAATTTTTTTTGCCTTATTTTTTTACCATTTGGCAACTTTTGTGCACCGGTAGAACAATGAAATCGAAAAAAAGTAAAAAACGAACCACCCTAGAAATCATTTTTTAATTTTTTTGGCCAGACGAATCCAAGTAGGGTTAGAAGTTTAGACCAATAGTGCCGGAATAGATTTAAGACATTTCTTGTCTGAGATTTTATATTCCCTATTTGAGGCCAAATTAAATAAAAAAAAACTATTATTATCATATCTACTGTAGTTCTAGATATAGAGTAGTTTATTGATTATTAGCCTAATAAACAATTATACCAAATACGGTATGTAACTAATAAACGAACGATACCTTAATTAACGATCAATATTAGACTAATATCAGACGCACGGCGCACATCGGATATCAGATTCAGACCATCTGAAGTCTGATTCCGTATGTACAACGATGCACAATGCTCTTCAGATTCAGAGTTAAAATTTGCCACCTCTGACAGTCCAGATAGTTTATACTCAAACAGACCATTGTATCAGATGTGAGGAACGTTGTTTATATACATTATCCATGTCATATCATAGCAGCTCATATCAGTTGTCCCCAGCTCATATCAGTTGTCCCCAGCTCTTATCAGTTGTCCCCAGCTCCTATCAGTTGTCCCCAGCTCCTATCAGTTGTCCCCAGCTCCTATCAGTTGTCCCCAGCTCATATCAGTTGTCCCCAGCTCATATCAGTTGTCACCAGCTCCTATCAGTTGTCCCCCAACTCATTTCAGATTTCTTGTAATATTGTAATGTGGTGAATATTTCAAAATTTTCTGCCACGCCCACTTTTTGTAGTAGCATGTAAAATTATATTTGAGATGATAACACTCAATAGTTTAACCACTTAAAAACAATAACTTCAAATCAACACTAAATGATTAATATTGATTTAGTACATAAATGTATTAATGTTATGTTATATTGAATTGTTATTATTATGTTCCTGTAATAATTACAGTAAGTTCCTCGTCCGGGAACAATTACGGTAAGTTCCTCGTTCTTGGAACAATTACGTTACGTTCCTGTAATAATTACAGTAAGTTTCTCGTCCGGAAACAATTACGGTAGGTTCCTCGTTCGTGGAACAATATCCACAGTATTGAATCGCAAACTTTCAACATTAAACTAAGATTCACCTGTAATGATTGGACTGGAAAGATAAAGTAGCTAACAATAATTATTATACTATATTTAAATGCGTGATCCACGAAAATTAGAAGGATCTTACCTACAAACCTGCCTCTTGTACAGGTACTATAATACCAGTAGTCCAGGGCTTCGGTAAGTATCCAATTAGAAGGATCTTACCTACAACCCTGCCACTTGTACAGGTACTATAATACCAGTAGTCCAGGGCTTCGGTAAGTATCCAATTGGAAGGATCTTACCTACAACTCTGCCACTTGTATAGGTACTATAATACCAGTAGTCCAGGGCTTCGGTAAGTATCCAATTGGAAGGATCTTACCTACAACTCTGCCACTTGTACAGGTACTAAAATACCAGTAGTCCAGGGCTTCGGTAAGTATCCAATTGGAAGGATCTTACCTACAACTCTGCCACTTGTACAGGTACTATAATACCAGTAGTCCAGGGCTTCGGTAAGTATCCAATTGGAAGGATCTTACCTACAACTCTGCCACTTGTACAGGTACTATAATACCAGTAGTCCAGGGCTTCGGTAAGTATCCAATTGGAAGGATCTTACCTACAACTCTGCCACTTGTACAGGTACTATAATACCAGTAGTCCAGGGCTTCGGTAAGTATCCAATTGGAAGGATCTTACCTACAACTCTGCCACTTGTACAGGTACTATAATACCAGTAGTCCAGGGCTTCGGTAAGTATCCAATTGGAAGGATCTTACCTACAACCCTGCCTCTT